>CM076577.1:1123635817-1123800692 GCA_034641835.2 Pinus albicaulis | reverse complement strand
GAAGAAGGAAGAGAGAATAGATCCCTATGTGAGTTTATGCTACTGCAGAATGGAGAGAGTGCAGAGAGGGATTAGTATGAGTAAATTTTGTTGAGAAGAACAAAGGGTCGAGTGTTTAGGGAGAATACAGCTAATATCATGCATAGAGGTTGCCATATACAATGAACATTAGTTACTTACTGAGTGTGGGTTGGAGCCTACATACAGGAAGTTGTTTCTTCCATCTCTAGTGGGTGTCCAGAGAAAGTTTGGGGGTTAGAGAAAGTTTTGGGGTTGGTGACTCCTAAAATTTGGTGCTTGCAACAAATAGGTGAATTCAGTTCTTCACATAGTGCTTCTGGTAAGTTGATCAGGTGTATACAAAAGGAGGGAGTTGGTGCTTCCTGCTAGTGGGTGCTAGCAAACAAACAAAGGGATTTGGTGCTTCCTGTGAGTGGTGACTCACAAACATATTGATGTAATAAATTAGGTGCTCTTATTTTTACCTCAGTAACAAAAAAATCTTTGTTGGTTTTTCTCCTAAAATGGTTTCCACGTTAAAACTTTGTGTCCAATGTGTATGTTTCTCATGGTGTGTGTTTCTCTATTCATTTCATATTGTTGCCACATGCTATGTTGTTGATGGTTATATGGATGGTTTCCAAGTTTGAATGAAAAATAAATTGGAATAAAATTTTAAATTAGCCTTAATATTGATTCACCCCACTCTCTGTATTAATACTGTTTCCAAAAATTGGTATCAAAGTCTGGTTCCTTCATGAAAAACTTACCCACTCGAAGGTAGATCAAAGGGAAATAATGACTAATAATGTTTGTCTAACAGCAGGAGGAGTTCCATTTTTAAATGGATCCGACTATGAGCTCTGGAAGATTAGAATAGAAGCTTATTTTATGGTTATCAATGAATATATTTGGTTATCTATGATATATGGAGAAAGGAATGAGTTCAATACAGAGCCCAAGGAGATTATCATGAAAGAGCTATCAAAACCAGATACTAATAAAGTGAGGCATTTTGAATTAGCAAAGGAAATGTCATTAGGGGAATTTTGAGGTCTAAAATGGGCCTCCTAAGGAGATTATAAAGTAATAATGGAAATAAAAAAATAATATTAGATTACATCATCAAATTTTAGAGGGAAAAAGAAAAGAAAAAACTATTTTTTCAACTCATATTTTTAACTTATCTCCCTATGGGTTTACTCAAATTTCAAGCGACAACACTCATTGGATGCAAATTTGATTTCTCATCCAATGAGTACCCATGTTTCATACTTTCAATGGACCCTGCTACACTAAAAATTAGAAATATATGAAAAAACATGATTGCAATCACGATTTTCATGTGTTTCTCATTTTCCATGTAGCAGGGTCCATTGAAAGTATGCAACATGGGTACCCCTTGGATGAGGAATTAAATTTTTCATCCAACAAGCACTCCCACTCAAAATTTGAGTAAAAAATTAGGGAGATAAGTTTAAAATAAGAGTTGAAAAAATAGTTTTATTATTTTATTGTTTTTTTTATATTTTTACTTTTTTACTCCAAAAATGGTGAATCATCCCTCATGGTTGACATCATCATCTTGAATCCCATTGGTTCTTATAAATTTTATTTTGGTTGTACATTTTTCTTAGGTGGCCCATTTTAGACCTCAAAATTCCCCTAATGTGGACAAATTGTAATGCTTGTATGAAGGAGATAGCAATGTGGCTCAAGAGAAGACTGAAGAACCTTTTTGCTCAAGTAATGAACCAGAACATGAATACGTTGTTGTTGGTTATAAAAATAAAAGGGAGAAGAATAAATCTCAGAGGAAGGAAGCTCAAGAGAAGGAAGATCTTTCTCTCATTAAGGAAGTTGTTGCTCATCACTCTCAAGATGATGATGAAGAATAATCAGAAGAAAGGCCATGTTGCTCAGAAGGTAAGATATTTCTCTATGATAAATGTAAAGAGATAGGACATTTATCTTCTAGATGTTTATGTGAATTTTCTAAATATAGAAATAGCCATACATCTAGTGGTTGTGAAGATATACCTACTCTTGTAGCAATATAAAATGAGGGATCCTCTGAAGAAGAAGAGAGTATATCTCGTAAAGAGAATAGGAGTATATGTGGTAGTGATGAATATGGAATACTCCTTAGACCTACGAAATATTCAATGGACACAAAAAGGAATTTGGATATTTGTGGTGGCTCCGCTAGCACCTATGATAATGAAGAAAAGGGTCTAGATGAAAAGATATACTTTAGAAATAATTTGATCTCTAATCTAAATGATATCAAGGAGTTATCAAAAGAAAATATCAAGCTAAATAAGCAGTTGCACAAATATGAGCTTGAGAATGAGAAGTTGAGAACAAAAATTGTAGATTTAAATGCTCAACAAGAAGAGGCTAATAGATTGAATGGAATGTTAACCAATTAGCTGAATGAAAAATAAGCTCTTTGTGAGAGACTACAAGTCGAATTGGTCTCATTGATACATGACCTAGAAAGGGTAAGTAAAGAGCTATCTCAATATCAGAAGCTTGAGGAGAGCAAAAAGGCTTTGGATGAGATTCTTGTTAAGCAGAGATCCCCTCTCATCAAGGTTGGTTTTGGTTTCAAATAGGAACCAAGATCCAAGGAAACAAAGGTTTAAGGGTCAACTTCCCGGTAAAGGAATTTTTAGGTTCCAATAACAACAAAGGAAAATGATTTTTTGGAATAAAAATCGTAGCAAGGAAAGAAAAAACAACAAGAGAAGAAGAGGAAGTAATAGAATATTAAGAAACAATAAGGAGAGAAGCAGAAGAGAATTGAGCAACTATAGGGAAGAATGCAAGGAAAAAATCTAGATAGCCATAGAGGGAACATGAAGAACTAAAAAAATTCCTTTCCCTCTCAAGGAAAAAGCCTTCAAATAAAAGGTATCTTCCGTTATCAAAATCATTTTCATGGTTATTTTATTTCCTGCAACAATTTTGTGCATAAGGCTATAGACTGTAGATGGCATGCAAGAAAACGAGATGTGTTGGGTAGCAGCAACTAAGAATGCAAAAAGTGGCTAGGAGTAGGCATGCTGGTAGAAATAGTGGATTTAATAAGAATCTGTTAGCTATGGAAATTACTTTGCCCAATTCTTAAGTAAAGTTGAATTTTATGACTGTGGTAAGTTTGGACACAAAAGAGCATGTTGCAGACATAATAATCCGAGGCATGCATACAATATGATGCATTGAAATGAAGCAATTCATCCATTGAGTATGAGAAGACATATAAAAGCAGAGGAATTAAAGAATGTCTTTAGTACTGTATGTAAAAATGGCATGTTGAACAATGGAAGGAGAAATCAGAAAATATTTAAATCCTCTCTAAAGAAAAATTAGAAAAAAATTAAGAGGGATGATTCTCAGTCTTCTGTGGTAAAATAATCTTTGAGTGCCATCTATAATGAGTGAAAGATTTAGGTAAAGAAAGAGAGCAACAACCTAGTTACCATACTTATGCAAACAAAGAAAAAATTCAACAAGAAGGTTTGGGTGAAGAAATAGGAGGTGAAGGAGAAGTGTCCTCCTGCCATGCACAACGAAAAGAAAGTCCAAACAATGGCAGAGGAGAAGCTAAAAATAAATTCTCCTATCGAGACTCAACTATTGAAGATATGGAAGAAGAAAAAGGACAATCTTCTCAAGGGGATCATAACCTTTGTTTCTCTTCATTAAAATAAGAGAATGGCCTCATGGGAGGAAAAATAAGTCAAGTGCAGGTATAATAAATTTTATACATAGTGATGCATTTGAAAATTGGAGGTATCACTGAGTCCCTATGATGATTACGAGAATAAATTGGTTTATTTTGAATATATCAACATTAAAAGAGAGAGGATATTGAAGTCAGATAGGTTTCATGGGGAGTACAAAATAACATCTTATGTTGTGGGAAGAAGAATATGAGCTGCAATAGAAGTATGGAATGAAAAAAGGTCCACAATCAAGTCAGGTCCATAGGATCTGTCCTCACACATATGCAAGGAAGCATATGAAGGAGCTCAAAGAGAATTGGATCAAGGGTAGTTGCTTTATTAAGCAGTAGCAAGCAACAATTTCTAGCCTCGGGAAGAAAGATTACATAGGAAATGAAAGGTTTGCATCTTAGGTGAAATACCCTTATTTCATTTAAGTTGGGTGAATTTTATTTTTCCTAGTAGTCTTGTATTGGTGAAACACAATGGGTACTCTTTGAATGTCCCTCATCTCTCAATTAGTATCACTATGTTAATTATTAGTTTGGGTTCATATGGGGTAGCCTATTGTGCAAATGGGAATTTCTTTTTTAGAAGGAGCTATTAGATTTTTCCTGGTATAGCATCCAATTCATATCAATTTATTGGTGAAATTGGTATTATTTAAGAAAAAATCCCTATTGTAGAGGTATGATCTCAGGGGGAGAAGTGTTGATTATTAAGATTCTCAAGAGAAGTGGGTACAATTCTTGAAGCAACAATCAACAACAACATTGAAGAGAAAACCAAAATTCATCATTATTGTGTGGTATTTGTAGTAGTAGAAATACCATGAGCAGTTTTAATTGGTATCAGTTTCCTTTAACTGGTATAAAATATGCATTGGCAAAAATAATACTTAGCTAGTAGTCACAAGGTGTCCAGAACTGGAGGATTATCAAGGAGGATGAAGTATATGTTTAAGGGGAGCATATCACATATGTCCAGTTTATAGAGCAACAATGGCTATCATCCCTTGAAGAGAATTATACAGATCAGAATGCACATCAGCTACCAGACCCTCTATAATTGACAGTAAGTGATTACAAGGGGGAGAAAAAGAAGTGTGTAGCCCTTTTCCATTGATTTAAAAGGGGGAGATAATATTATTGAAGATTTTTTTATGGATTATGCAATGAAAAGTATGGAAGTATCATGAGAGTTGGCCATCAATGTAAAGAAGTGACGAGGTGTTGCCATCAATGCTAAAGTGGGGGATTGTTGGACGGTTTGCATTGCCTAGATGGCTAGTGGAAGTGAGTTTGTCGGAATCAATGTCAACCTTATTAGCATTGAGTTTGGTGGTAGAATATGTTGGAATAAGCTCAGGGGGAGTCTCATGGTTGTTGTAGTCTCTTGTAGAGAATCATCATAGTAGCAGGCTTATTGGAGAAGCCATATATTGGACAATTTCCATTGTCTAATAGTTGGGAAGTGTGTTGGCACTGATGTTAAATAGATTAGAATTAAGTTTTGTGGTAGAAAATGTTGGCATAAGCTCAGCGGGAGTCTCATGGTTGCTTCAGCCTCTTGTAGAGAATCATCATACTAACAGGCTTATTAGAGAAGCCATAAAATGATGGTTATGATGGTTGGGATTCCCATGCTTTGGAGGCAATTTTGCCTCAAGATATTAAGTCAGATACTCTTGGAGATCACACAGTTGGATAGAGCTCAGAAAAATATTTCCAATGGTATGCGGAAGTCTGAAAATTATCTCCTTGTTTGAGAGAGAGAGCCAGTCAAAGTTGAGATGCCCCCAAAGTTAAATGTGGCCTTGGGTCAAAGTGGTGACCAAGTTTGGTAGTGGCTAGAGTTGGAATAATTTATAATGGAACTGCTAAAGGAAGCATTGGGTGGACGTGGCTAGACAAAAATTAAGCAAGAAGCAGTTTGATTGGATCAAGTGGAGCCCACCAGGTTAAGTTACCTCGACGGATGTACCCCGGCGATTTGTAAATGGCGCATAAGTTAAAGTATTGGGATGCAATTGAGAGGGTTGACAAGGAGCACCAGTGGAGCAACAAAAGCCTTGTTGATTGACTCAAGTGGATCCCACCTAACACAGTTACCCCAGTGGATGTACCCCGATAGTTTGCAAATTCTGCACAAGGTTAAGCATCGGGATATAAGGTGTCTGAACATGGAGGAAAGCATGAACCAATGATAGTTAAGCAGGAGGTCGCCACTCCAACAACTCAACCCACTGAGGGCTACCCCGAAGGATTACAAATGAGGAACAAAATGGAAGCAACAAGAGATAAGCGACGAGCCACATGGAGACATTCTGACGGGCCTTGATATGGAAGTCTTGTCAATCCTTGAGGCGCCGAGAAGTGGTTTCCCATAGCGTTGATCGCGTGGATAAATGGTGGAGAAACACTTTAGGACCACTCCCCCTAATACCATAAATCAAAATGGAGTGGTGTCGAGGCTAGTTTCTTGAACCCGAAGGTATAACAAATTTTCAGTGAAAAGGAGAGTCAGCCCAGTAGAAGAACAAAGGAAAAGTTAGAAACCCTTTAACAAATAAAATGAATGCAAAACCAAGGGTTGCAGGACCTTTCTCTCTCCTCTCTAATATGGACAGGTGGTATCATTTGATTGGATCTCGAGAGATGATGGTGGTAGATGACATCAGCATGACATAATTGTACGGGGGACAAGTGGAAGGCAGATTCAACATTTTTGGGTGGCCTAATGAGCCAAATCTGGGTGACATGTGTCACCACTCAAGAAGTGTCATATGGGTTTGATGACATAAGCATGACATATCCTGGAAGGGCTACCCTGAAAGGATTAGAAAGGTGCACAAACGGAGTCACCGAGAAAGAAGTGTCAGGAAAACATGGCAGCTGACTCATCCCGGCTATGTTTTAATTGGCTCTTGGATAAGGCAGGAGGACCCAACGGGATAGCTAAGCCTCCTAAAGAGGAATCAGGCAGAAGTTCTTTGAGCAGTTTAAATAAGTGTCAGGCTTGGAAACTTTGGCCTTAGTGCGAGGCCTCGGTCATTTCGTGTCGAAATGAGATCAATGGTGTAGAGCAATTAACAAATTAATTTGGCATGTGAAGCACTTAAAAGGGGTTTACTGCCTAAAGGCCTAGCCAAAGGTCATAACACCTAGTCCCATGGTGGAAAAACATGTAAACGTGCCAGAAAAATGGAGCTATGGGATAAACATTGGATGAAGGCATATTCATCAGGTAAGGACCAAGGGCGTGGGATAAAATAACAAAGGGAATTCAGCTCGCGAAGGGCGTAGAGTGGCTTAGCGTCTATAGGCTTAGATGGTGGTCACAACACTGAGTCCTATGGTGGAAAAGAGGCTAAGTATCAGCATGAGAGGGGCTATAATAAAAAAAGGACCATGGAGTTATATTTTGCAGCATAGTTAATGGAAATCCTTGAGGATTTGGATTAACGGGTCGGTAGCTACTTTGGCAGGGTTCCACCATATTTGACAGATGCTCCAAATTGGTCATTCACCATAATTTGGTTATGCATGCATGGATGAGTCGAAAACTAGTGAAGAGATTAGCGTCCCTAAGCATGAAAATTAGTCGGAAGATAGAATTAATAATTGAAGTCAAAATAAATTGCTGAGAAATTATTGATGGAATGAAGCAAGAACCACAATGTGCAAAATGAGTTAATGGAGCATAGCCTGAATAAAATTTTACATATCTGATATTCCCTACATGACACAAAAAATTCAATTGAAAATAATGATGAGTGCAAAATATCTAATCATAGTCGAGGAGAGCCATGCATGTAGTACACCTACATCTCTATGGGTAGTCAAGAAGCATGGAGATCCTTATTGTAGCCTACAATTTTACTGAGAATTAATTCCCAGTATGGAGAAATGCTCAGAATCCCATTCGCAATGTTTAATGTGGGTGAAGTCGCCAAGTTGTGTACGCAACAACAGAATGGAGAAGCATGTTGAGAGTAAACTTGGGCACTGTGGATGACAATAGATACAACGTCAACCTGTGTGTAGTAGAGGAACAAAATTCAATATTGCAATTGAGTAACTCAGGGAATTCAACATAGTTGAGTGAGTTGTGTGGAGAGCTCTATGTGTGACAGCTGTTGAGAAGAGGAAAATTGTGTTTGTGATACAGAGCAAAGAGGTCGATAGTGCTTATGCAAAAGAAGAAGGTCGAGAGAAGAGGTCTCTGTGTGAGTGTATGCTACTACATAATGGAGAGAGTGTAGAGAGGGCTGAGTATGAGTGATTTTTGTTGAGCATAAAAGAGGGGTGATTTTTGAGGGACAATCATAGACAATATCAAGCAAAGAGGCTGTGATATATAGTGAACATTAGTTCCTTATTGGGTTTGGGTTGGAGCCTGAATACAGGAAGTTGGTGCTTCCATCTCTAGTGGGTGTCTAAAGAAAGCTTGGGGGTTGGTGCCTCTTGCAAGTTAGTGCTTGCATAAATCCAAGGAGCTGCAATTTGGTTCTTGCAACAAATCCATGAAGTTGGTGTTTCTCATGGTGCTTCTAGTAATTTGATCAGATGTCTACAAAAGGATGGATTTAGTGCTTCCTACTAGTGGGTGCTAGAAAAAAAACAAAGGGAGTTGGTGCTTCCTATGAGTGTTGTCGCACAAACAAATTGATGTAATAGAGTAGGTGCTCTTATTTTTACATCAATAACAAAACAATTTTTGGTTTTTTTTCTCCCATAATGGTTTCCACGTTAAACCTCTATGTCCAATTTGTATGTTTCTCATGGTGTGTGTTTATGTGTTGATTTGATATTTTTTCCACATGCTTTGTTGCTAATGTTTATATGGATGGTTTCTAAGTTTGAAAGAAAAAATAATTTGGGACACAAGTTTAAATTATCCTTAATACTAATTCAACCCCCTCTCAGTATTAACATTGTTTTGAACAATAGTCAAATTCCTCCAAAGCATACTCTATGATGAAGTTAATAATATCTAGAGATATGATATTTCTTGAATCTTCCAAGACTGACAATGTTGTTGAGTGTCAACTTGATCGCTTAGACATATTCAAGCATGCAAAGTCTTTTCAAGGGTTTGCTAATGAGATTCCACATCTTGAAGGGGGGATCCCTATACTGGATCAATCTGTGGAATCTCCTTCTGAAGAAATCTCTCCCCCGCATGAAGCTTTAACCACTGATAAAGAAGGCACTTTGAGTGATGTGACTGAGATAATTAGGAGGATAAATCTTGATTCAGCCCCACCTTTAGTCAACTGAACAACCTTAGCCATCTCAGAAAGGTACTCCAAAATGTCTCACAAATTCACTTGAAAGTGTCCGTCCTAATGAGGTTGGAAATACAAGAAGAAGAAGCTCAACTAGACAGAATGGAGGTGATGTAGACAATCTTGATTCACCTATTGATGTGGATGTTTTTTAGGATTATGAATTAAATTTTTCTATACATTTTGAACCAAATTCCTTCAAATAAGTCGCTTCATATGATGAATGGAAAGAAGCGATGCAAAAAGAATATGATGCTTTGATAAAGAATGGTACCTGGAAGTTGGTTGATCCTCCATTGGGAACCAAACCAATTGGTTGTAAGTGGGTCTTCAAGAACAAGTATAAAGCAGATGGCTCACTTGAATAGCATAAATCCAAGATTGTGGAAAAATTTCTTGTACAAAAGGAATGGGTTGGCTATGAGGATACTTTTTTCCCCATAACAAAATGGGCTACCATTCAGACACTCTTTGCCTTGACAGCACAAAATGGTTGGAAATTCCATCAAATGGATGTAAAAAATACTTTATTTAATGGATATATGAAAGAGAACAATTTTATGTCTCAACCAGAAGGATCTATTATGAAGGGTCAGGAAAATAAATTATGTAATCTTGTCAAATCCTTATATGGTCTCAAACAAGCACCGCGAGCCTGGTACGAGAAATTGATTGACCATCTTCTAAAACTTAATTTCAAGAATTATGATCTTGATGATGCAACTTTTTTTGTCAAGAAAGTTGGAAAAAAATTGTATATCATGTGGTCTATGTAGAAGATCTTTTGATGACAGGGAACAATGAAAACTACATTGCATCCATAAATAAAGAACTGAGGAAAGGTTTTTAAATGACATATTTTTAGGGACCTATATTACTAGTGTATTCCCTTATTTTTGTTAGTGTATCCCCCTTATTGTTATTTTTGTACCCCTGTAGTCCCCACATTGTTATTATTGTTCCCCATAATAGCCCACTATTGTTATTGTTGTGACATTACATTATTATTGTTAGGTCGACTAGGATTATATTGTGACCCCATGGACTCCAATATATAGAAAGGAGGTTTTTTCATTTGAATCTTTCAATAATTGTTCATTTATGTAATGGAAAGGAGGTTTCCCCATAGAAGAGAATGATTTCTAAGTCGTTGATCTCTCTTTTCTTCTATTTTGTGAGCTGGTTTCATAACATTTGGTATCAGAGCTTTAGATTCTAGGGTTTTTCCGCTTCAAATAGGTCATTGTGGAATTCTCGCTACAAATTTTTTTCTATGAAGGTTCAGAAGCTAAAACAAAAACCCATTTGTGCCAGAATCTGGAGGAACTTTGTGGAAATTTTCAAATCTTGGTTCGGAATATTTTCAGAGATATGATCTGTGGAAGTTAGGATTTTTGCAGGCTCCCTAATTTCATATCAAATAGGTGACCTTGGGAACATCGTCATAACTCTTTCTTTGAGCATCATATTGGAATTCTATAAAAAGTGGACGAAATTACATGAACTATAGTTTCCTGTGTATTTATTTTAGAGCCAAAAGAAGAAAAAGTGACATGTGGCACGTCGTATAAGTTCGCTCTACTGAACTAGTCCATAATTAGGTCATTGTGGGAGATTGGGAATAGAATTTTCTTGAAGAATCCAAATCAGGTCAGACCTATGGCATTGGAAATAAGATTCAAAGGATACTAAAGAACTGAAGATAAAATCTTGGGGATCCAAAATTACAGAGATATATCAATTTTAATATCAAGCTTCTCAAAAGAAAGAAAAAGGTGTGTATTTTTTTTTTTAAATTGCATAAGTCTTGTTTGAAAAATTAGTTTGGAGTGATTCCAAGGGCATATTGAAGCATAGATATTAGTATTGGGTTCTAAAATGCCCCATAAAAATAATTCAACACACATTAAGCCCTCATAAGGTTCTAATATGACTCATGAAGAGGAAAAAGTGCAACATGACATATCAAAATTACAAGACCAAGTGAAACAAATTTTTCTCTCGCAAAGAGTAACAAAAAATGAAATGGAAGCTAAGATGGATGTTTTGAAGAAAGGCGTGGAAGCTAATATGGATGGTTTGAAGAATGGCATGAAGCTAATATGGATGACGTGGAAGCTAAGATGGATGGCATGGAAGGAAAAATAGAAGAATTGAAGAAAGACATGGAAGGTTTGAAGGAAGGTTTGGAAAATTTTCTTCAAGAAAAGCTTCCTAATAGCGAAAATGTAGTAGATGAAACTCATGATGAGAAAAAATGAATTTTTAATCATGATTTCATAGATTCTAAATTTGGATTTAAGACCCACCATATTCCAAAGATAGATATGAGTAATTTTGATGGCAAGGATCTTATAACTTGGATACTACAAATGAAGCAATACTTTGAGCTCCATAATACGCAAAACACACAAAAGGTACGTATTGCAACTTTATATTTAGAACAAAATCATTTTGTATGGTATCGATGGCTTTGTTCTCATAAACCACTGGTCACTTGGTCAATTTTTATGGAGTCAATGATAGCACATTATGAGGATACAAAGATCAACACCTTCTTTAGCCAATTGGTAAATCTCAAACAAAAGGGTTCAATGATGGAGAACATTGAGGATTTCAAAAAATTGAATATAAGGGTAAATAATATTCCAGAGGAACATAGGATTGATGTCTTCATAGGGACTCCAAAGGATAACATCCAACATGAGGTTCGCCTTTGGGAACCTGATACATTGGAGAAGGCATTTAGGTTGGCAAGAAAAATTGAAAGAAAAATTATGGTGACAAGGAAGCCTACCACTCACAACTATAAAGATGGAAGTGTTGCTACTCCTAGACTTCCACAACCTACAAGGTTGACATCACAACAATTGGAAGAAAAAAATAGCAAAAGGGCTTTGCTATAGTTGTGATAGCAAATACACTAAAGGTCATAAGTGTGCTGAGAAGAAATTATTTTACATAGATTGTGAAGAGGAGGAAGAAAAGGATTAAGAAACTTCAAAAGAAGAGGATATACACCAGGAACCAACCCTAGGGGAAGAAGAAATTAATCCGACCATATCCTGTAATGCATTCGCAGGAATTACAACTCCTAAAACTCTCAAGATAGAAGGACATATAAAGAAGAAAAAAGTAATAGTGCTTATTGATTCGGGTAGTACCCATAATTTTATTCATTGTAAGGTAGCCAAGGAATTGAATTGCTTCCTATACCCAGCGCTAGAGTGTCAAGTGATGGTGGAAAATGGAGGAACTATAAATTGCTCTGTAAAGTGCCATAATATCAAGCTAACCAGGGTGTAATATGTATTGAATAGTCCAATGCTTTCCATTCCAATGGGCAGTGCTGATGTTGTACTAGGAGTACAATGGTTACAATATTTGGGGACAGTAGCTTTTAATTTTCAAGAACTTTTCTTGACATTATTTTCGGAAGGAAAGGAAGTTGAATTACGGAGTATTGCATGGAAGCCGTGAAAGGTAATAAGCTCTAATTTCATGAAAAATCTTATGAATAAAGAACAACGAGGCGTAATAGCATAATTATGCTCACTATAAGTTCCAACATCAAAATCATCTACTTCTCCAGATCTCCAAAAATTCTTGGAAAATCATTACAAGGTGTTTGAAACTCCCAAAGGACTCCCACCTATTCGTGATCATGATCATGCTATTAATTTGATTCCAGGAAATGCTCCTCTAAACATCAGGCCTTACAAATATCCTTATGTCCAAAAGAGAGAAATTGAACGTATGATTACAGAAATGTTAGAGGCCGGTATAATTCAACCTAGTCAAAGTTGTTTCTCTGCTCCGCTAGTATTGGTGCACAAGAAGGATGGATCATGGTGCATGTGTCTGGATTATAGGGAGCTCAATAAGATCACTATTAAAGATAAATTTCTCATTCTTGTGATTGATGAATTATTGGATGAATTACATTGAGAAATTTATTTCACCAAGTTGGATCTTCGTTTAGGATATCATCAAATTAGAATGAAGATTGAAGACATTCTGAAAACAACATTTCGAACTCATGAGGGTCATTATGAATTTTCAATCATGCCTTTAAGGCCTTACCAATGCACCTTCTACATTTCAAGGGTTGATGAATTCCATTTTCAAACCCTTCCTTAGAAAATTTGTGTTAGTATTTTTTGATGATACACTATTCTACAACAGGTCTTGAAAGGATCATATTCAACATGTTGACAGGGTGCTCAAACTATTGGAGGAGAAACAATTATATGCAAAAACATCCAACTGTTTCTTTGGAGTACAAGAGGCGGAATATTTGGCTCATATTGTATTTGAGGAGGGTGTTAAGGTAGACCCTAATAAAATTAAATCCATTAAGGAATGGAAAGTCCCCACAACCATAAAGAAGTTTCAAGGATTTCTCGGGTTAACAGGGTATTATCACAAGTTTGTTAAGAATTATGGGAGAATAGCAGCACCTCTAACAACATTATTGAAGAAATATGAATTTTCATGGACTCCTGAAGCAACTAAGGAATTTGAACATCTTAAAGAGGAAATTTTTCAAGAATCGGTCTTAGCTAGCCAGACTTCATAAAAACCTTTATTATGGAATGTGATGCCTCGAGAAATTGAATTGGTTTTTTTTTAATGCAAGAAGGAAGACACGTTGCTTTTGAAAGTCATCCAATCAAAGGAAAGTATTTACAAAAATATATTTATGAGAGGGAAATGTTGGCAATACTACATGCACTAAAGAGATGGAAACATTACCTAATGGGAAGGCACTTCAAGGTAAAAACTGATCATGATAGTCTTAAACACTTTTTGGAAAAAAGACTATCTTCAGAAGAGAAGAAAAAATGGGTCACAAGATGTTGGGTTATGACTTTGAAATCATATACAAAAAATGGAAGCTAAATGTTGTTGCAGATGCACTCTCAAGAAAGGACGAGGATGTGGAAGCATTTCTTTGTTCCATTTCTATTATCCAACCAAATTGGATAACCGAAGCAAGGGAGGAATGCAAGGATGACGAAGAGATATGGACACTCATTCAAAATTTGTAGCAAGATCCCAGTACATCTAATACATTTAGTTGGAAAAAATAATCCTTATGGTAAAAATATCACTTATATATTTGTAATAATTCCCAATTAAAACAAAATATTCTTTTGGAATTACACACCTCTCCCTTAGGAGGAAACTCGGGATTTTTTTTAAATTACCACAAGGTGAAGAAAGAATTTTTTTGGGATGGTCTTAAATCTAATATTCAAAATTTTGTGGTGGAAGGCTTGGTTTTCCAGCAAAATAAAGTTGAAACAATTAAGACCTCAGGTCTACTACATCCTTTATCCATTCCAAGTCAACATTGGGAGGAGGTTTCAATGAATTTTATCATAGGTTTACCTAAGTCCAAAGGAAAGAGTGTCATCATGGCGGTAGTTGATAGACTTACCAAGTATGCACACTTTTGTGCATTATCTCATCCATTTAAAGTCAGTACATTTTCTCCTTCATTTATTGAAACAATTCAAAAGCTACATGGAAACCCAAAGATTATTGTAAACGATAGAGATCCCATTTTCACTAGAAATTTTTGGACGGATTATTTTCTTGTTTGGGTACTCAACTAGCTCATAGCTCATCTTATCATCCTCAATCCGATGGGAAAATTGAGATAGTGAACCCATGTTTGGAAGGATATCTTCGTTTCTTTGTATCTGATAAACAAACACAATGGGTGAATTGGTTACCTCTGGTTGAATGGTGGTATAACACTTCCTTCCACACTGCAGCAAAAATGACCCCATTTATGGCACTTTATGGATATCATCTGTCGTCCACCACATCATCTTTAAGAGAAAAATCTAAGGTTCAAGAATTGGAAGATAACCTAAATTTGGCACAGAATCGAATGAAATAACATGCATATCAACATCGCAGCCAGATAATTTTTGATGTAGGTGACTAGGTATTTTTACGGCTACAACCATAAAAAAATGTCCCTCAAGCAAGATAAGAAGGATAATAAATTATCTCCAAAGTACTATGATCCTTACAAGGTGTTGCAAAATATTGGTAATAAGTCATACAAATTGGAGCTTCTTGCATCTTCTCGTGTGCGCCCAGTTTTACATGTTTCATGCTTAAAGAAGGCTATAGGTGACACACTTCTGATTCAAACAATATTGCCAGAACTTGATGAGGAAGGAAATTTATATTGGAACCTGAAGTAGTCATGGAAAAAATAACTCGACAACTGCGAAATCAATCAATTTCATAGTATCTCATCAAGTGGAAGAACTTACCCCCTGAAGATTCCACATGGGAGGATGAGAATTTTATACAGAAGCATCCATAACTACTCAAGCATTGAGGAAAACACCTTTTTGAAGGAGAGGGGCATGTTAGGTCTCTATATAACTAGTGTAGTCCCTTATTTGTTAATGTAGCCCCCTTATTGTTATTGTTGTACCCTTGTAGTTCCAATATTGTTATTATCGTGCCCCATAATAGCCCACTATTGTTATTCTTGTGCCCTTATATTATTATTGTTAGGTCAGCTAGGATTATTATTATATTGTGACCCCATGGACTCCTATATATAGAAAGGAGGTTTTTTCATTTGAATCATCCAATAATTGTTCATTTATGTAATGTAAAGGAGGTTTCCCCTTCAAAGGCTTATTTTTAAGTCTTTGATCTCTCTTTTCTTCTATTTTGTGAGCTAGTTTCATAACACATATTTGGGTTATTTTCACTATTATCTTGGTATTGAAGTAACCCAACATCTAAAGTTTATATTCCTCTCTCAGAAGAAGTACATTGGATATATGTCGAACAAGTTCGGCATGGATGAGTACAATCCTTTGACTACTCCAATGGAACAAAATTTAAAGCTCACATCCACTGAAGGAAAATAATTTTAGGATGCAACAAAGTATAGAGAACTCATAAGAAGTCTCAACTACCTAACTACTATGAGACCATGCATTTTATTTTCTATTGGAATCCTCTCAACGTTTATGTAAAAGCCTTGTGAGGATAATTCATCTACTACAAAAATAGTTCTAAAGTACTTGAATGGAACTAAAGACTTTGGACTCAAGTATACACAGGTGGCTGACTTCAGCTTGATTGGATATTCTTATTTAGATTCCGATGGAGATAAAGAAACTGGAGGATATACTTCAGGTTATGTTATGAGTCTTGGATCAGGATTTGTCTACTAGAGGTCGTGCAAACAATCAGTTCTAGCATACTCCACAACTAAGGCAGAATATGTGGCAGCAGCTGAAGCAATGAAGAAACTTGTGTGGCTCAGGAAGATTCTAGAATATTTACAGGAGAAGCAAGTGCATTCAACACCTCTTTTGATTGACAACACTTCTGCAATAAAGTTGGCCAAGAACCCAAAGTTCCATGATTGAACCAAGCATGTCAATACAAAGTATCATCTAATTCAACATCATGTTGAGGTCAAGACAATCCACCTACGACATTGTTCCAAAAATGAGAAAATTATAGAACTCTTCACCAGAGTGCTTGGAAGAGAAAAGTTTGAAAGATTCAGAATGATGCTTGGACTCGCCAACATCCTTTATATTAAGGGGGGGAATGTTGACACCTAATATTTGGGATTAGGAGAAATCCATGTTAATATTTTAAATAGAAAAATAAAGGAAATTGGAAGATGAAAAGACATTGGGAGATGAATCTCAATAGTCGCCCTCTCATTTTATATATATGTGTTTTCTCTTAATGAAAAAACACAATTGATTCATGTGGTTACTCTCCTATCCTAACAGTTATGAATATGTGAGTTGTAGTTATGAATTGAAATTTATGTTGATGGAATAATTCATGCATAAAATCACTATGAGATGCATGTTTTCCTTGATTACTGCTATAGATATACATTATATGCTAAGGACTTGGAGGAATATCAAGGTAGTGAAAGAAATTATAAGAAATTATTGTCTAAATATACATCAAAATAAAATTACAATGAAAAGGCTAGCATTGTACAACTAAATGACAAAGAGCTGAATACATAATCTTATTCCCAAAAGGAAAAGAACATAGAGGATAGTGTTGTACCAAAAGGGAGGGGAATATAATATCTTGATTTTGACTCGTGGAACCTGATATGTCATAATATTAGATTATTCTATGAAATGGATTTTGTGAAGGGAATTAGGCCAGGTGAGTATAGATATAACTATCCCACGTTGTAAATATTCTTGGTGCAAAACTCAAGGCTAAGCTCAATTGGTTGATGTGAATGAGTCTAGTGGTAGGCTAGGATTATGGTGTAGTTATTATATTTTCCATGATATTATTATGTTATATATGTAAATGTGTGTATAAAATAGAAAACATAAAATAATATAAATATTCACCAAAATGGTTATTTGAGATAGCAATAAGTGAAGTGTGATACCATAGGAGGAGAAATGGAAAGAGATTTGTTGGATGATTTCACTTTCCTTGTCCTTTGGAAGTACTATTATTTAATTTTCATGTTTCTTTACAATGTGTCTAATCAATATGTGGATTCTTGGTGTGAACTAAGTACAAGTGTCATATTCTTGGGAAGAGATTAGATCTCTGCAAAAAAAGGCATTCAATTGTCATTTCCATTCATTCTACCATTATGATTGGGAAACCGTTAATGGGGAGGAAGAAGGGACAAACTCCCGTGTTATGGGAATTTTTCTCCCTACTTTGCATGGTTTTTCTGACTAGTACAATTGTTATCGAAATAATTTCCCATGTGCTTGTGGCTAGTAATATGCCATAGAAGTTAGGGAATAATGCAAATGGAAATTTGGAAGAGAATGGTATGGTTGGAAGGAGATACCATGCGAGAGTTTCCATAGCTAAGGAAACATATTTAGGCATATAATATTTTATTATTTACTCATTGATTATGTTGAATCCAAGTGTATACCATCCAAGATTATTATCAAAAGGATAACAATAGATTGGATTCTTTCTACACACATTGAAGAGAACTAGAAGGGATGTGTACAATGAGAGACTATTAAGCAAAAATTGTGTAGGTCTTTTTTGTGTTTTGTATATTAGTGGAAGAGAGTGCCATGGATATTTTTTGTGGCTAGAAGAGTGCTTGATATCTCTATATTAAAATTATTTCTTGTCATTATAATCATGGTTTAGGTAGAATGAGCTTAGAGCCTTGTAGGAGATTCATTTTCCTTGGTGGTATCATGGTCAAGCTTGAAAGTGGAATCCTAGATTATTCATATGGCTAGGTGAAAGATCATTCCTTATCAAACATTTTAGTGGACATGGTTTGGTTTGATTATAAGCATTCATATGTGTCTTCTTATGGAATATTTTTTTTTATAGTTGTGCTAATGTATTGAATTCACTGAGTAATGAAATAACTCAGATTATGTAGTATTATTTCCATTGAAAGTTTTATATTTTCATGTGAATTTCCATATTGTAGATATCGAATATATCTATTTATATTTTTAATGAGGCTAAGAAGCATTTTGGACAGTATTTGATGGCCAAGGAAGGAATCTAGTGATGCTACAATACGGGGTTTCTTTGTGCACGCACGTGTGCACACACACGTGTGTGTGTGTGTGTGTGTGTGTTTCCCTAACAAAATTTTAGGGGCTAATATTGGCAGGTGGGCTAATTTTCCATGTTTTTTCCAAAAAAAATATTCGCCAATTTCCATTTTTTTAAAAATTGATTCGCTCAAATTTTATAGTATAAAATTATTTTAACCTAAAAATTCGCCAAAAATTTATATATACTAATATAAAATAATTAGAAACCTATATATTTTTACAAAAATATCATAAAAATTTTTACAAATTACATATTGGGGACTAGTAAGATTCGTCAAGGTTTCTAAACTTTAAGATAAACTTCCATCCTTAAAATTTTCCCTGAATCTAAACTTTCAATTTAAATATGAAAAAAGTGACAAATAGAAAATGATGTAACCCTCTAATATTCATTCCCATCATGAAAAAACATAGATTGGAACTATGCAAATATATTATCCATAAAAAAATGCATGGGAATAAAAAATTACCCTTACATATAGTGTTCCTTTATCACCAAGAAAAAACCCAAAATGTTTGACTAGGATTAAGCACATTCTTCAATAGGGCCAAAGAAAAACCTATAAATGTTATAAATAGATAGTAGAATATAAATCAAACAAATCACAATCAATTTACCAAAAATTATTTAGGGATATTCAAGACTCTGGTAGTTATGACCTAGCATTATCTTCCTTAGTTTCTAATGTACCCTTTTATAGCTCCAATTATTTTTTGCATTGTACTTGCATATTTAGTTGTATGCATGTATAATTGATCTTTGAGAATGATATTTCTAATTACTTGACTTGATTGAACAAGGGTTTCAATATATAATTTTGTATACCAAAGGAACATTTTACCTAGTTTATGATTACTTTTGAGTCCCACAACAATTGGATGTGAGATAAGTCTCATGCTTTTTCCAAAATTGATACTATTACTAATGCCTTCCATTCTACCATGTTAGTTGTGTCTTTTCCTAATCCTTCTCTAGATTATAGATTTTGAGCATATTAAAGGTAGCTTACTCCACTTGTTACACATATACTAGGATTGCTTAATAAGCTCCATTGAAAAAGGGCCATGGATGCGACTTTTCCACCTCCAATGCTCTTATCTTCATGTTTTTTTAATATTGACACCTCCTTTGATTCCTTTAAATAAGAATTTTACATGGTGTTTCCCTTAAAATAGAGTGAAGCCTTACCTTCAAATATGCTTGTGATCCTTGCTAACCAAATAGCCCAAGTTACTATGAAGGGAATTTCTCTATATAATTTGAATGTTTTTTATCATGTCATTTCTTCATGTTTTATATTAATTTATACATCTTCCAACCACCCTTCACTTATATTAATACCAATATGGATGTCCATATATCCTTTGTGTATTTACAATTACCAATAAATAATCTATATCTTCTCCATCTTTTAAAATGTATTATAAACTCTTGGACCTTGCCTTGGTGTTCTCTAAAGAACATCGCAAGTTGATGTTTTCATTGTTAATGAGAATCACATAAAAATTAATATTTCAAGGGTGCTTTCAATTACTATATTTTTCTCCACCAAGGTTGTTCTTCATTTCATTCATAAAACATAGCTTTATGTCCTAATTTTCCAATTAACTTTCCATTTACTTGGTTTTTGGACCATACCATTGAGTCACTTTCCAATATTATTTGGATATTAAATTCTAACAATATCATAATAAATCCCTTCTGATATTCTACCAACATTCCTTTGATACTCAATACCTATATAGGCTTCCATCTCTACTACATAAATTTGTTGACATAGGATACACTGGATCAACAAGCATTGAAATTTGTTCATTGTTCATTCTATTTCATAATTATTGGGGCATGTGGTACTATCTCACACATCCACTCAATGGGTCAAGTCCTAATATTACCCTTTACCATCTCCCACTTTCTAAGAAGGACAAATCCTTATAAGGTAAAATATTTGAACTAGTGCCTTCCATGAAATTGAGGCATTTGTACAATATTTTACTAGAGTTCCAATCCTTTCATCAAAAATTAATGGTCAAACTAGTTTTGTAAGAGAACATTATGCCACATGCCTTTCAACCTAACATAATCTCCATAAATTTTTGTAACTAAAGCATTCCCAAAAGAGTGGATATTTATATAATCCTAGCCACCAATTACTTTTGGGTTTGTTATTCTTTTCCTTTTGACTAAAGTTATTCCATATTTTTCCCTTTTTTTACCCTTAAGAAATGAAAACATTTTCTTGTAACCTTTTCTAGCATGTTGACCATGGTGTATGCCATTATGAGCCAATAAACTATAATAGCTTCTATGGCATATGTAACTAATGTCAATCCTCCACCAATAGACAATCATTGTCTACACCAAGTTGTGATTATTTTTTCTACTTTTCGCTATAGCTAGATCCAAAATATAAACCCATATTCATTTGGATTGAGCATAAAACCAAGGTATTGAATACTTTGGAAGGAAAATATTCTAACTACAATTTATTCTTGTCTTAGTGGTACTCCATTGAGATAAATTACAAAATTTTGTGCATTGATTTTCATCCCTCTATTCTTACCACACAAATATATAATATCCTTAATTTTCAATTCTTCCCTTAAATTGGAAATCCTAAACAACAAGACATAATCAACAAACAATAAGTGACACAAAACCATTTTTCTCACAATCTTTATCTGCTTTACATCTCTGTTCCAAATTTCCTAATTTATGACTTGCCTCATCCCTTCTAAAACTATGAGGAATATAAGAGGTGACAATGGGCATCCCTATAAAACCCCTCCAATGGGTTTAGAAAAGCTATAGGTTAACCCTAGGACAAAAGTTACACTACACCCTATGTTTGACGAGAATTAATTAGGTGCATAACCAACTTACTTATCATATAAGATTTAGGATCATCGTTTTGGAAAATTTGAGCTATGAAAGTAGAATTGATAGTTTCAGGAATCTACACAAACAACTTTGATTCTTCAATCACTTGGAAAATATCCTTAGAAGCCATTAAATAATAAAATCCAATGTAGAAATGTATGGTCCATCCATTTAAAACAAGCTTCTATCCTCTTGAAAGGACTCAATCACTAATTTTAACCTTTCCTTGGAAACTTCAAAAGCTAGTGCTTCCTATGCCTCTTCATCAACAAATGTAGACAAAAGAAAGTTAGCTTGATTATCTCTACTATGTTTTTCCTTTCTAGTTCTTTATATTATCTTTTAAATTGCTACACCCATAAATTTCTTATTTTCATTAAATCTTCTTGTTTTCCTCCAAACCTCCATTTACATTTTTTAGATAGCGTTGGGTTTTTTTTCTTTTCTTAACACATTAGAAGAATTTAGTATTGGCATCCCCTTGTGCCAAGCCCAAGGCTTTTACTTTTCATCCTCCACTTCGATTCTTCCCAATCAAGCATCTTTGTTTTCCCATCCTCATATAGTTTGAATTGAATACTCTCTTATACAATAAAACCCCTCTATCATTCTCTTAATATAGTTGATTAATATTTTCCTCCACATGTAAGATAGTTTTTTCTTAAAATCACGTATTAGTTTCCCATGATAAAGTTTCTCTTTTGATTCTCTACAAATTGATACATTGTTGAATCTTATATATAATTACTAATACATTTCCATTATCCACTAAAATTTTAATAAAATGATCATCTTTCAACAAAATTGGATTAAATTTAGAAGGAATGGGGGAATTATTTTCATCTTTCTCCACTTGAAGGAAGATTAGGAAATGGTATGAAAGTTCCCTTTGACCAACCTAGCTTCTTCTATTTGATTCTACTATTGAATTTTCTAAGTCCAATATCTAAATGTTTGGATATTCTATATCTACGTGTCCTTGGAGTCCTACATCTTGGCACAAACCTGATAGGTTGTAATTATCACATAGTTCTACCTCTTAAATATTTTGAAGGAAATATTATGCTAGAGGGTTTTATTCAATAATGTATCACTAAATTTCATTTATGTTGTAATAATGTTTATATCTCCCCCATATAATAGTATACCTCCCCTTTAGGCCATTTATGGTGAATAATATATCCAATAATTATTTATTAATACTATGTGGTCTATATATGTTGATGAGATGTTCTTTTTCTAGATTAGAGAGGGTTTAGAACCATCCATATCCATCTAGAGATCATAATGGTTAAGCATTTATAGATATGATTTTCACCCATTAAACGATCCCCCTACCCTTTAAATTTACACATTGAATATATAGTCTATTGTAAATTGAAAAGAAGCTCAAATACATTTGGAACTACAATATATAGCATTGTTTTATTAATCATTATAATGTCTAGTTTGTGAAGCTAGAATAGTAACACATCTACTTAGTTATCTAAATCATAATAATGTCTTGTTAGTGAATCTTGTAAATATGTTTCAAGGGTAACCTTTTATGAAGGGATACCAACTCTTATATTGAGGGATGGGGCTAGCACTCCTAACCCTTTTTGAAATGTCCATCCCCACTCTAAGGCACCCCACAATTGGTCATTTTTTGGCACTCGTACTTTACCTAGTTGCCCCCCTTTATGCCAATTTCAACGTGGACATCCTCCCATGGGTTATAGTTGTTAACAAATATTGACCAAGACTAAACCCATCTCCCACCTCCCTATTAGCATTATCACAAGTGTGTTGGTGTTGATGTCAACCTAGATGTCATTCTAGATTGTGGTCTTCTCACATTATGTCATTGTAATCTTGTCACACTATAATATTGTTGGTAATTGTGTGTAGAATTAATGTGCCTAGATAGGTCATGGTTGGATGGTGACTCTTAATGATTGGATAGGAGTTGAAAAAGGTAGCTCAAGGTCTAGAGTAATTGCAAGAGGATGGCAAGGTTTTCAATGCTTGAAAGTGAAATTTTGGGCAGAAAACTGAGGTGACACAAGTGTTTGATTAGGGATGGTTTATTGATGTGTATACAGGTTGTTGAGGTGTTATTGGTACTTGTCAAGGATTGAACATGTCCTACAGGTGTTGAAAAAGACATGTCAAAAGTTGAAGCATCTTGATTGAGGTCTGGCTGATTTTTGGGCTTGAAGACAGGGTAACGTGGTTTTCCAGTGCAGAAGGAGCATTATAACTCGAGTTGCCAATGCAAAAGGTGCATTATAAAACACTTCCAGAACGGATGAGGATCTTTGCTTCCTGTAAGTGAATAAAAAACAAAAACCTCAGGGAAAAAACATGGAATTTTCCAAGGTATTCTTGTGTGAAAGGTTGTGTAATGTCTATTTGATCTCGTCAAAGATTACCATCAACAAATCCCATGGATTTTCTTGTGGTATTAACAAGGCAAAGTGGCTATAAAAGGGAAATGAATTGGATCATCTATGTGTGAATTGAATGATTTATTTGTGATTTGTTCTTAGAGAAGGGGTGTGCAACAAGGCGCAAGGAGGAGGCTCAGATCTAACTACTCAATGAGAGATCTGAAGGAGTTTTGGCCAAAATTCTTTATTTCTTGGTTTATCTTTTAATGTGTGAGGTCACTTGTTTGCAAGGGTTAGATACAGTGAATTATTGAGCAATATAAATATCTAATAGTTTGAAGGTTCGAGATTCTTAACATACTATTTCACTGCATATTTGGTTATTTGGTTGAAGAGATCTAATTGATTTGAGAATAGAGAGGTGGTGTGAGGCAGAGCTTATGTATTGACCTATTTATCGCTAACCTATGAGTTGCAGGATTGTTCTAATATAACATAGATATGATTATAGAGGATTCTAGTAACATAATTATGTGATAATCATGAGGGTTTTGCAAAGATATTCATCTTGTATGCAACATTGACAGATTTAAGAAACTTGTTGGAACTTCCCTTGTCCACTTGATGGCAGTGTATTGTGAATATATAGGATGTATTTGTTGATGATAAATAGTATACTGTTGAGATGTCTTGTTGTTAGTATTTGATCACAGTGAATGAATGAATATGCTAGTAGTGACTTGATGATTTATGCATGGATCCATGACCAGTGAAGTTTTGTAGAAAGGAACTTGTTGGTTGACCTAATAGAAAGAGGTTTTTTGCAAATATCATTCTTTTGCAAGGGTATACTCATAATATGTGCACTAATGATTCGGTTTCTTAGCTTTTGCACTTCGATCTCATAGTGAATGAAGGCTAGATGTTTTTCATTGTATGGGTTTACATTGACTTATTTTGAGTATGCAAGGCAAAGGATTTGGTTGATCAAATTTTCATGAATCTAATGAGTCCTCTGAGGGTGTTTAATGTCGTTGTTTGTCCCTTGATACTACGTTGAGGATTGAAGTCAGAAAATGAGTATGGTTATGTATTGTTTTGACTACAACACCTTGTTCATAGGATTAATGAAAAATATTGAACGTAGGGACTGTTGTTGCTTATTTACAATGAATACAGTTTAGATTACAGTATTGACATTTTATGCTTTCCCATAGTTTGTTGTTATGTGTCACAAATATATTATGCAGAGATATGGGTAGCATAGACCTATATCGCTATTGATTTTATGAATTATAATAGCCCTGGTGAAAATTCCATGTAATAAAGTTAAAATAATAACCACGGTTGATGGGACACTTATTCGAAGCTAAATGTTGGGCAAGACATCCTAGTGCAGGTGTTCAAATGGCTTATTCTGGCTAAGGAAATTGGAAAATGCTATGGCTAAGACATAAAGAGGAAAAAAAATATTTTTGGCACATTTATTTATGAAAATAATGGAAATTAGGAGAAAATGGAGATGAAAGGTCACAAGTTGCATGTGAGGAAGAAATTAAAGGAAAAATATTGGAAAATGAAGAAAATAGATGCCTCTTCTATAAAAAGGCTGTTGAGGATCAGTTGGTATCTTTTGTCAGTGCATTTTTGGAGCTCTCTCATTCTTCTCTCTCTCACTCATACTCTTGGATACTTAGATTTTTCTTGGAGCACTCTTGGAGAGTGTGGATACTTGGTGATTTGGAGCAAGAAGGAAAAGGAAGAGCAGAAAATCATAGGTGGACATCAGGATCGATAGCTATAGTGGGATTTGATTATAGGTACCGAGTTGCATGTATGTTTTCATCACTAGTTTTGGAATGCATGGGAATGCATGTGGATTGCATAGCCTTACCATTTCCTGGACAACCATGGTATTGTGGGTTTATTTCCATTGATTATTTTCTGGTTGTTTCTCATGATTCTTTAGTTGTGGGTTGAGTTATTAGTTCCTGGAAGCCTTGGTTGGACAAACGTTCTGGAAGCCATAGGTGGGTTTAGTTACTAGTCCTGGAAGCCTTGGTTGGACAAACGCTTTGGAAGCCCTATAACAATTCGGGTTGAATTACTAGTCGTGGAATCCCTTGCTGGAACAAACACTATGGATCTCTAGAATGGCTTGGATAGAAATAAATCTGTGATGGTTAGTGATATCCGACCATGAGGTGGGATCACTGGTTTTGGGGTTGAGATGGTTTGGTCTTTGGAGCCTTGGTTTGGTGTTGATTGATGTGTTTGTAAAGTCTCACATTCATGGTTGGAATATGGCACAGGGGTGATTCGCTGAAGTGAGACTTGCTTCAAGGAATCTATGGTTAGGTGGAACGTGGAAGTCCCATCTCTGGTTAGTTTTTACATTCAGTAATGAAGAGCCCATTCCTCTGGTATTCTGTATGAAAATGTATTGGTTTATGTATGGATTTATTTGATGTTATATCCATTATATTTCTATTATTATTATGTTGTTTATAAGCATGTATTTGATCAGTTATGATGTATGGCTCTATCTATATTTTTACCTGTAAATGAATGCACAATGTATCTATGGTCAAATAGACTATATTATAGTTTACGATGTAGGGGAGCAATGATTCTTAGCCATTCTCAGACTGTAAGATACCCCCATGTTTAATTATGTTGATTACACTTGTACATGAAATGTTTGTGACATGTTTGACAAAATTCATGTCATGGATGGGTGGGGTCAGATGAGTTCCTGATGATGTGATTGCTTCCATACATTTGTTTTAATGTTATCTATCATCTCTTGAAGTTACAGGAATTTATGGGCAACGACCTGGGCTCACGGGCTGAAAATGTGTCGCGAATCTCGAAGCTGCAAGAACAGTGTTGACCTTTTGGCTTGGTATTTGACAATGTTGATGAGCAAAGAGTTTGGCTTGGTATTTGACAGTGTTGATGAGCAAAGAGTTTCGTTTGGTATTTGGCAGTGTTAATGAGCTAGAGTTTGATGAATTATTGATCAAATCTATTTTTTCAGTGATTTATTGCAGAGATATTTTGGTATTCAGTTATTCAGTGTGAGTATAATGGTTTATGTAGGTCCTGTTTAAAAATTGGATGAAAAATGGTCTGCAGGATGTGTTTGAATCAGGTGGACCCATTGTGAAATATTGTGAAATGTGGTCCACAAAGGGACTGAGGGTTGCAGCTCTCAGTGAGGGAGTGGTAGCTTCCTTCCGATAGTGGTCGGTAAATTTGATCAAGGAGTAGTAGCTTCCTTCCAGTTGTAGTTGGAGAAACAAGATGGGGTTGTAAACTCCAGTAGGTAGGAGCCTGCACACTGGAAATAGTTTGCACCAGTGCAAAATGTAATTGAATATTTTATTAATAATACGAAGAATACATAGACAAACAACAACAATGGTTTTTTCCAATTGAGTTTTCCACCTAAAAATCCAGTGCCCATATTCATGATGTGTTGATGATGTGTTGCATTCTTACGGTTTACATGCTCTTATGTTTAATGTTTCTCATGGTTTACTCAATATGCCTAGATCTAAAACACAATGTGATGCTAATAATGGTTCAGATAACTTTGAAAATGAAAGCATAAGCTAAGAAAAAATTGATATGGCATGAAATATTGATACACCCTCCCCCCCTCTTGGTATTTCTAACACTCCCATGAACTAAAATCATTGCTAGATCATGCAGATCTTAAATGGTGCCTAGAGGTTTGATGAACATGAAAGAGTTCTTACAGAGCTAAGAAAATAGGGTGGTCAAGGATTCTATCTTCCTAAATAGTTCCTTATCAATTTGGAAGAGGGCACTATCAGAGCATTGAGGGTGGTAAATATTTTGTGTTAAGACCACAATCATCCACATCCTCCCAACAAAGTATTATTTTATTTTCTTCAAACCTATATTCCTTATTGATTGAATACCTAGAAATCCTCCAAGGAGAATTATATGATTTATAGGATGGTAACTTTTTCTAGGCTATGGAGGACCATGCATAGGCCAAAGTAGAGACTATATTGAGAGAGGATTATGAGGCCCATTCAAATTCCCATATTAGAATTCAACATATTGTCTATATTATCTCTCAAATTGTCCTAGCTATAAGGTATATTTAGAAGAAAAAGGAAACCAAAGAGGAACCAAAGTAACATTCTTACCTTGCTCCAGAGGAAGATTCATTAGGATGTTTTTATTACCATCTTATTATTATTTCCTTTTGATGTAATTATCACCCCTAGGGAAATAATGCATTTTGAGGACATTAGCAATTTTCAAATGGGAACAAAGATTGTGCCTTCAAGTACTCCTCCTATCACCTTCATGAAATAGGTTTATATTTTTTTTCCTCCATGGACATTATTGTGGTCATTTTTATTTGCATGCATGTCATCTTTTTTCCCCAAGTGAAATCTTATTTTCTTATAATAGCTTAAATTTTTTCCCAAAGGACAATTATGCCTAATGTGCCCATACCTATGACATAGTTAGCAATGGAATAAGATGCCCCTCATAATCTATGGTTTGTGAGATAATCTTCTCACACACCTTTGTTTCCATATTTTTTTGGCAACCACATCCTTAAATCAATATTAACCAATATTTTAGCCATGAATTTTACCACCAAATCACACAAATTATTATTAAAATGCAAACAAAAATTCCCCTAAACCATTACTAGTGCCCTTTAGTAAATCTTCACACCTACACTCTAGGGGTAATGCAAGCAATTTGACCCATGTTGGGTGGAAAGTAGCCCTTTCTATTTTGGGGTCCCCCAAACTATTACTCATTTTCTCCTATAAACCTCTACACCTACACTCTAGGGGTAATGTAAGAAATTTGATCCATATTGAGTGGGATGTAATCCTTGCCATTTTATGGTCAAAATTAGGGTGTCCACGGATTAAGGGCCAACAAATAATTACCCCATAACCAATTCCCTTTCTTAATCCATTCTACATCTTCACTATTTTTTAATACAAAGGCACCCTTGTCATAAAATATAGTAAGTAGGAGTAGAACCATGACCTATAGCTTGCCAATGCAATCCCTTGAGGATATTTTTATGTATCTTCTTAGGAATGTACAAACCGAAGCAAATTCCTACATCAAATTATTTAATCTAATCTAATTGAAGCCAATTCCTTCATCGAAATTATCTAATCTAGCATCAAACTTCTCCTACCAATACCTAATTTTTTTCTTTAATCTCAACTTTATGAACATCCTTCTCTTATGTGCTTGTCTACCCCTCGTAGACTACAATCCTATAGTGATGTCTAACAATCCAATCAATTCCTTAATAACTTGAAACCTCTTACAACCCTTAATTCATCAATAACTTGAATCCTCTACTCTAATTACCTCTATACACAAGCTATCAAACAATACTCTAGGCTTCATAAATGATTTAGACATATTAATTATAAGATACAACTTCTCATACATAGAAACATAATTTTCCTCTATGGAAAAAGCACATGTATGAAAATTTCATTCGGTTTCAAACCCTGATAACCATGTTTACATTAATTTGTCACCACCCAAGGAGCTAACAAAGTCCTTTCACCACTACTAAAAACCTCTTTATCAACCCTTCCACTGGATGAACCAGCTTTTAGGTTGGATCACAATCTAAGGGGATACCATTAATACATAGTACTTTGCTACTAAGTCTCTATGCGGGATGACTTTGGAATAGCCATTGTTCTTTAAAAGGGATCTAGGAAAACTTCATTGCTTCTAGAAATCTTCCATGTCAAAAAAAGGAAACAAAGTATCCACTCTTAATCCTAACTAACCCTAATAATTTGGTGTTCTCTATGATAAATTTGTTCCTCATCTTCCATCCTCATAAATAATTTGATCCTCGTCTTCCATCCTGTTTATATATATAATTGTTGTATTTAAGATGGATTTAAAGTGGATGTTGAAATAATTTGGTATGACTCTCTTCCTTTCATGTTTTTAATTATTATTGCGAAATACACCCTAAGTTTTTATGAAAATCAACAATAAGCATAAGAAATTCGCATTATCCTTTCACGAAAATCAACTAAAAACCCCAATAAACATTAAAAAAAAGTATTTACAAAGAAATGGAATGATTTTCCATTGTTTCTAAGATGTGAATGTGGCTAACTTGTGGATAGATGGTGATGCAACTTGGGAAGCTTTGATTTTAAAGCTGAAGACAAAGTTGCTATTACAAGTAGAATAACAAAAGCATAGGGCATCAAATATTACAACAATTTAGTATTGACAATAAGAAATGAGAAAGATAATCTTCTGTATTGTTAAGATTCTTAGAGGCTTATGGAAGTGTGATTTCAGGTAAAATTGTTATTACAAGTAGAATCACAAGGATATGGACAATCAATATACTTGACAACACTTCGATGAAAAAACCAGTCTCCAGCTGCTTCTGCAATGGTCTGCCAATAAACAAAAACATAAATCTCATGTGATCTATATGCCTTCTCTGGCCTATGCATACTTCAGACCAGCATTGCAGTTACATTACTAGAAAGAATCATGGAAGGTGTGGCACATCTGAAGTATATAATGACGTACCTTTGAACTTAACCTGGGAGAATTAGGTGAGTGCCACAGAGCTTGTATATTTGTCTGGCAGTGTGCGAAGCATGAATTGATAAACAACCCTCCTGTTTTTGAGTAGTACACTGGTGCTAATGCATTGACCAAATAATCTGTGAATTCTGCTATTGGTAACAGATTTGAGTAAAATACAGGACTAATCTCTGTTAAAAACCGAACTTGGAATTTCATGAGAAATGTTTGTACTTGCAGTTAGAAGAAAGAAGAGGTTAGGGTATTACAGAAAGTAACCTTCCATTATTTTTAATTGCCATGGAGCACACTCTGTGATATTCATCTTGCAATTTTGCCAATAATTATTGGGATCTGCTGCACTAGGTACGAGAATGAATCTAATCTGCAGAATACATCATGCAGACATAGAAAATACTAAATCATTCCAAATATCATATACTGACAGGGGAATTCAATGAAAAATATCAGAAGAGATTCTATCTACCTGCAGTGGGTCATATGCTGAATTTACAACAAGAAGTGGCGTCCTGATCCAATGTAAGAGATATTGTGGAAAAAAACACTGCCATTATTATCATCAAATGTTAGTAACAATTCATATAAAAGGGATTTTTCTTGAAGTACCATCACAGTCGAAGTAGATGTTTTAGGTTTGTAATGTCTAATAAAAAAGAAAAACTTTTATAAAAATGAAAAATCAAAAGATCAATTATAATTTATAAAAATGAAAAATCAAAAGATCAATTATAATTTAAAAACTAAAAAGGTATTAGAGTAATTACAAAAATTTATAATAAAGTAGTTTGATTTTGATCCCTCGCTCCTTTAAACATATTAATAATTTTTCCCTTCAAATTGAGGTTAAAATTATTTTATACTAATAACACAATTTCAAATGTAAAAAAAAACTTAAACTTCATATTACCAGACTTGGATGCATCATTCGAGATGTGCAAGCAGCAGGCAAGTGTTTTGAAGATCCCTACAATACAATATTATATTGAACAACAAAAAAAAATGAGAATGAAAAATACATAGATAGCAAGTTAAAATAAACTTTCAATTAGCTTATTACTGAACCGATCTGGAGAAGAGGATGGTTTTATACATGAAGCGTGACCATTTGATTAACAAGAAACCTCTGCTGGTTTGCTCCTGATATGTCCTTCCTGTACCACTTGCAAGGTAATTATCACTAATTAAATTATCAAACATTTGAATCTGCATGAAGTGTGGATACAGATCAAATTAACTGAACCCTAAACCCTGAACTTTGAATTTATGAAACACTTGGGAAATATCAAAAGAAAATAAACTGTCTACAATAAATAGTTCAACATCCAAATTTAAATGGATATATGTATGCTAATGGATCTATGAACCCTTCTGTCCGTGGAATTAAAAAAAAAGGATTTTATTGATAACATACGAATCAATGAAAAATCCAGCATCTGGCATGCACTTGACTTTTGCCCTGCGTGGCAGAAGATTACTAAATCTATCACAGTGAATATATGTGGTTACACCACCTGCTGAGCATCCAGTAAGTAGAGCCTGCAGCAGATTACTTCAACACATCAGTTGATAGACTACCTTCCAGTTTGATGATAGCCAAGGGCAATTTGTCCTCTTTCTTGGAAGAACTTGGTGGAAATTCCAAAAACAGAGTATGCTTTAACATATTGAAATATATAGAGAGAGTGCATTATAAAAAATTACAGAAGTGTACCCGTTGAGCTTTATACATCCCCTGTGCCAAAAGATCTTCCATTACAGCTTGCCAAATCCTTTGCCCTCTAAAATGGAGGTTGCTGGTCTGAAATAAGGCTTATTAGGTACCAATGATTCAACTGAAATGGAATTGCAAGAATATATATGCCCGTAAATTTTAATAGAAAACTCGTTAGCGTGTTCAAACTACCATACCGGGTCTACCTCCTCCACATCTCCAGTGAATGACGACCCGTCACAGTATCTAACCATAACGCGGTTCCAACTATAGAAATCTGTTCAACAGTTTTCTCTAGTTTCAATGAATCCCATGAAAACCCAATTTATAATCACTTGGCTTTAAAGTCTCGACTAGAAATACCTGGATTTTGTGATGGAACATCACTTAAAATGCCTGGAAATTCTATTGTTTCTCCCATGAACAGAGAAGAACCCAATGGAGAATTTGCTCGCTGGGTACAAGACAGCGTATCGTAACACCATCCTCCACCCTGCACAGAAATTTTGCAGTAAATAAAATATCAATCCCAATAAGATGGATGAGCTCAACACTCTGAGCACATTAATCTGTCTCACATTAATCTGAATCAACCATGAAATGTAGTGTGTGAATAGGTAAGAACAGTTTTCAAACAAGGAGCCTCCACAAGAGAGCATAGGTTATTCAATAACAAAGACAACCTTGAGGACTTCATGGACATAGAAACTAAGAGAAATGACTTGCCTCCATATGAACTAGCCAGTTCTTTGCACCTGGTCCAAATCCCCTGTGTAAATGGTAAGCTGGAGGGCTTCCATCTAAACAAACTGCAATTAACAATGAGCTACATAGTTACATTCCAAAAACTTATAACTGAAAACAGAGACCCTGTGTAAATGGTAAACTGGCAGACTTCTATCTAAACAAGCTGCTTAGCAATGAGCTAGATATTTAGGCACATTACTGAAAACAAACCAAGGCACAGATATTCACAAACCAGCTCCTTTGGATACTGCATTGTTCAGCAGAGTAATGTTTACTAGAAGCACTACATTGGTCGAATTAGCATGTGACAATTCCTTTGTTGCCACGGATGCCCCATGATATTGGAACTGTCTATGGGCATCTATTGATTGGAACTGTCTATGGGCATCTATTGATCTCGATACCATTGTAATGAAAACTAGTACTCCAATAAATGCACAGTTTATAGATGCCGTATTTGCAGTGCCTCTTCTAACCATCTCGAATAGCCAGTTTATAGATGCCGTATTTGCAGTGCTTCTTCTGACCATCTCTGAAAATGTTATGTTAGTTCAGTGTTTAGCCCAAATGCCAAAGAAAATGTTAATTCTATGAAGCAGTTGGGAAAATGGCTGAACTGAACTTCCACAAAAACGCAGAAGCTGGAAGTCTGAATATAAATGAAACTGGATCAGGCTGTAATATATATAGTAATGGTGACTCGGAAAGAACCGCGATAAATGAAGTGCAGCTCGTAGTCCTCACTGAGCTGAAGCGTTAAAGTTATTTTTTCAAAGTACTTAGTTAATAAGTCTACAGATTTTCATTTACTCAAAGTACTCAGTTGATAAGTCCACACATTTTAATTTACTGGTTATTTTGTTTTTAATTTCATGGTGTATATTGCTTATTTTGTGCGGTTTAGTTTCATTTCAGCTTCAAATTTTAAGGGAGAGAAGTTGGGGATGGAATTTATTTTGGGAATTAAATTATTTTAAAAGTATTTAAATTTAATCTTGGTTATAACATTTTACTGATGAGTTTCAAGCAATTTTAGTTATAGCATAATATTAATTGGCTTTATACAATTTACACAATCTAGTGATAGTATTTTATTAATGAATTTTCCATACTTGTGATCATGGTGATAGCAGTTTACTAGTGAGCTTCATACAATCCTAATAATAGCAACCTACTGATAGGCTTCATATAATTCTAGTAATAGCACTCTAATGGTAAGCTTCACATACTGCTATGATAGCATCCTATTAACGGACTTTCCACGGATTTTCCATAATCCTAGTCATTCTAGTAATCATGATGATAGCATCTTACTAGTGAGTTTCATACAATTCTAATGATAGCATCCCACTGATAGACTTCCTATAATCCTAGTAATAACACCCTATGGTGAGCTTCACATAATGCTATCCTAGTTATACTATAATATTAACTGGCTTCACACAATCCGTGATATTAACAGGCTTCACACAATTCCTGATAGCATTCTATTAATGAATTTTCCATAGTTGTGATCATGGTGATAGCATCTCACTAGTGGGCTTCATACAATCCTTAATGATAGCATCTCACTAATAAGTTTCATATAATCCTAGTAATAACACTTTAGAGTGAACTTCACATAATACTGTGATAGCATCCTACTAATAGACTTTCCACAATCCTAATAATAACATCCCACTAATGTTTTAGACTGTCCAGAATCCTAATAATAACATCTCACTAATGTAATGTCTTGATCACATTTTACTAATAAACATATTATTATTTCATCCTACATTAGGGTGTAGATTAAACACTGTTTTTTACTCAACAAAATATATTAAATTTTTTAAACATATTGACAGGTGATGTAAATAGCTTTAATATAAGCCTAAATTTCACCCTATAAATTTTTTATTAAATTTGAATAGAAAATTGTCTATTTCTGAACTACCATTACCTAGTATCAAAAAAAAAATTGAAAAGAAAATTGCCTATTTCTGAACTACCATTACCTAATATCAATAATTCTACACATTTTCAGTATCATTTTTTTTTGTCTTCCCTGCCATTTGGAATGCAGATAGCAGATTGGGAAGGATATACTTAAACTTTAAGAGGGCAAAATATGGCTCTTATGTGTTCTGTCATGTTTAAATATCTCACAGATTCATTTTAGTAAGCTTTATTGAAAAATAATCTGAACAGAACATCCCTGTTAAACTTCTCAGGTGCCATTTTAACCTTTAACATATGAACACATACAGTCTCTCTTCACTCTGATAGTCCAACGCATATCAGATTTTACAAAATTAAAATCCGTTTCTCATCAAACAGACCATAACCAGTTTCTCGTGAAACACGTCATAAAGTTGCAGGGACAGTTGCGTCAGGTTCTATCCGTGACCTGTCATAAAGTGGCATCCAGGGTTGCTTGCGGCGGACCCTGTCATGATGGATCCATACAAATAAGTGATTCGTCTAATAAAGATAATTCTGTCCATAAATTTGATCGAAATTTTGATTAAATTTTTAATTTTTTAAATTACATCTATAAGATCGATTTTACTACTGAATTTCATCAAAATATTTGGGGAAACGCTGGTTTACTATAACATTAGCAGTATGGGGCGGATACCAAACATTCAAAATCACTGTTTAAAAGTAACAATTTCTTCAGATTTCTTTTGATGGGAAGGATTTTAGGTCCTGAAATTCAACTATAAACACTTTTACCACATTTAAATTACAATATGTTTCATTGTCATACAAAGAATTCCATAAACCCTGACCCAAATTTACGCACTTAACTTTCCGTACCTTGAATTTCGCGCAATTAAGTTTCTGCTGTTTTCTTTAAAGAAAAGCGCATCATCCTGGGGACACGTTAACTTCAATGGCAGGCAAGGAGGAGACAGAGAAACCCGCTCTGTAGAAAAGTTGAATGGATTTTGTTAATTTCAAAATCAATAATTGCGGTGATTTTATGGGAGAACGTACAATGCAACCACGGGAAATCATGCTATTAGATTAAAAATATTAAGAAACCATCAAAGACGTTGACAGTAGGTAGGCACCTTGGACGGTTTTGCCGTTTGAGCTGCTATGCGTCAGTACCGAACTGACATTTTTGGCGCGAAAAGACGGAAATTGCTGAGAATCACGAGGCCGCTGCACCGGCTGAGCAGCAAACCACCGTCGAGCTTGACATGACTTCCATAATGGCTGTCGCTGTTATCGTGCTTATTGAGCTCCCAGGGATTTGAACCAGGACCATAGGGCGCTGCTCTGTTCATGGTGAGTCGTTTCGTCACACTAAATTTTTATCTCTATTTATTATTGAGTTTTCAGGAATTTGAATAATAAAGCTGTATATCCTCTATTATTATATATATATATATATTATAAAATTGTTTTTAGGTTAAGAGTTAGTTTTCTTATGAGATAAATAAACAGGTTAATAGTGTAAGACTTATTAACCTTTGGTACTATTGAAATTCTTGTTTTTTATGAAGTACCAACGTGATTATTCTAAGTGTCATAGTTTTTTTGAATAAAAGTGATGAGTTACTCTGCCTTTGCCCATAACAAGAGATAGTTGTTCTAACTAGTTTGACAATTGAGTTATGATAAGTTTTCTCAGTGTTAAAAAATAACACTAAGAAGAATTTTTTATATCTATAATTTAGTTATTTAATGATATCAAATGCAATTGTATATTTTATGTTGTTTTTATTAAAAATGTATAATTTAATGGTTTCAAGGGGTTGGATTGCAGGGTAAAAAGTGAATCTATTTTATTATTAGGAAAGGTTGATTGGGTAACCTTAAGCCATGGGTCACTTTAAGATAGTGGTTTAGCATGTGGTTGTACCCAAAGAGATTATGCCAAGTGATCTAATGACTTGTGCACATATAAGTGGATCAAAACCCACCCCCATATCCTTCAATCAAACATTGAGATGAGATGTTTGTTGGGGGACACCATTGCTCCTACATTCACACTTACATGATAGCACCAACCCATCATCCCCAAGGGAGGTGGAATTTATGACTTTGCATCTTAATGTGCAATGAAATGATAGGGCATTCCTCCCTCAGTGGTTTTAACTTGGAATGTTAACTAACACATGAAATCTCCATAATCTAGCCCTGCATGGTAAAGAGAAGTTGGTGTCATTGGAAAGTAAGGTGAAGGACGACCACAATTATGGAAGGTATGATAACTAAGCAAGGGGCAATGATCAATTGATGGTTATGATGAACTTAAAGGATTGGAAGGGAGCTCTCTTTTCTGTGGGTTACAAAATCATGAACTACACATATCCTTGTCTTATGTTAGTTATTTGTTTTATGACACTTTCTTTTCTTTGCACGTTTTATATGTTGTGTTGTTTCTAAGTTCTTTAGTCTTTGTGGTTTTCTTGAGAGGGATAGACAGTTGGCAACATAGAAGGTCCTTGATAAACAAGACTCCATGTTAAGTGAGCCTAAGGTTATTGAGGTTGCATTTCTTTTCTTGATCCATTTGTTTGTTCTCGGTCATGGTAGAGGGAGTATGCAATTGGGGCATTGTCACTGAAAGGATTTTTGGTTATTAGAGTAGCTGGCAAGGGTGTCAAGTAGACCAAAGGAGAGAGGAAGCATAAGAACAATGTTTGGATTGGTATAGCCTCCTCTACATGTCCTACTCATCCCTCTAGTGCTATTGGAGTTGCTTGGGAGACAAAAAAAGCTCTAATGATAGTGAGTGCATGAAGGAAGTTCAAAGACAAAAGGAGAAGCTCGAGAAGGAGGTGGAGAAAAGGAGGAAGAAGTTGATGGTGGATCAGATACTAGAAGAGATACAAGGTTGGGTCTTTGACCCTATTAATTCCCACACTCAGAAAACGAAATCTTTTAAGAGCATTGAGACATACTGATTAGTCAAGTATATAGTGGCTCAAACTTTGAAAAGAACAAAACACATAATTAGTATTTTTTTTTAAACATAAACAATATATAAAAAGTTTTTTTTATTGGTTTTTAATAACCTTAGTGACAAGAGAAAACAAACCTATTAACAAAATAATGGACTTGATGACTCCCAACTAACCTCATCATTCTTGAAGATGAAAACTAAGCCCCAAGACCAAAATGGGAATATGATTGCAAAAAAAAATTGAGAATAAACTCAAAAAAAAAAAAAAAAAAAACTATCACTTGTTTGATAATATGGTTTGAACACCATTATATTTTCTTTAGCAATGTTCATGTGACACTATAGGGAAATACAATGTAATAGTTTGTTTCTTTTGATGTTTTGAAATTTTGTTTGATAGTATGATGAAAAAGTTAATGAACATAATTGACTTATCTTATTCACAAAAGACAAAGTTAAAGATTTTGAAATATACATATTTTTAGCATATATATATATATATATAAATATAAATTTTAAATATTTTATTTTAATATAAAGAATTAACTATGTGCCATTGTTTAGTCTAATGGAATTTGGAAAAGTTCAGTAGGACACATCTAACAAGCGCTTTTGCCAACTTTTTCCACAAAAGTTGTTTGAAGTCGCGGTCCTTCACAGGTTCAATGGGTAGTTGTTGGTGGTGGGATTCACGTACAGTCCCGTGATTGGCGTGCAATGTAATCAAAATAAAGAAAGAAGCAAAGCGAATCCGATGGGTGGGCTACTCGGAAGCTAGGGAAGGGGAATGTAGTTATCATAAAGATGCAAAGCGAACTCGATGGGTGCAGGACTGGTCTGAACAGCATATTGTCATGCTCTGAGATTCTGAAAAGTGAGTGACAACAAATGGTACATATTGTCAGATGGCAAAGTTCGGTGGGTGCTTTTCATGTGGAGACAATTACAGAAACAAATGGGCGATGGAGTAGATTAATAAGTTGAATTATAAAGGCTAAGTATTTAAAGAATATATATGTATGATCTTTTCCTATTTCTTCCTGGGAAGGCTCTAGTATATGGAAAGGCATCATGGATTCCTTCTAGAGCTATCTTATCTTCTGGGATAGCTTTGGAGATTCGAAATGGGATCCAAATTATTTTTGTTTAGGCTTTTTTTTATCTTCTTAGATAGCTTGAAGATTGGAGATGGGATCTAGATTATTTTTGTCATATTTTTATTTTTATTTTTGTCAATTAAAGTTTGGATTATATTATCATGTTAGAGACAAAATTTACAGTAGGAGCTATCATGGCTTGATTACATTGTCAACCTAGAAGGCATGCATTGCCTGTAAGAACTTGGGTATTGGGCAAGGCATTCGAAGCGCTTGGTTATTTATCGCACAAAATTACAAAATAAACATACCGAAACTATCACATATTGAAACTATCATCATGGGGGAGGATGCAGGGAGCCAGGCAGAGGAGCCGCAAAGAGACAATCCTGATGGTGCATATGGTAGCTGATGTGATCCACTTGGGTCTCCTGGGCTCGAAGGTGGTCTTGGGAGCACCTCAGTAAACGACACAGTCTCTCCAGAGCCTCAAGGGTCTTTCTCTGCAGATTCTGAATAACATTGATGTAGGCCACTAATTCGTTTCGATCACGCAGGGTGTCCAGATTGAGTTGGATCTACTGGAGTTGAGCGGAAATGGCTTCAAGGGTGGTCAAAGCCTCAATCTGGCTTGGTGATTGGGCTAGAGAAACAACCATGGCCATTGTTGATTGGTGGCTCTCAGTAGACTTCGAGTGGGAGCTCAAGTCCCTGGGTACCTAGTGGTTGTCCATGTCGCGTCCAAGACCAGCGTGCCAAGCCCGACCATGTTCGCGCAACATGCAGTCACCCTTCTCGCCCGCTCGATGTGTTAGGCTGCAATGCCAAGTCGCCCCAGCTCCCGCAGCTCGTGAAACCCACGCTCCACCCCTGCACCCTCGAGTGAGCTTGTCACTGACTGCATCCTGATCCTCGTAGACAAGAGACACACCACTGCCACTAGTCTCCACACTGTCGTCCAAGGAGGTGCAGAAGCTCCACCACCCGCATATTTGAATTGCAGGTGAGCCTTAATGCTCCGTGAGCCCAAGGCAGAACCACCCAGGGGCTTCGCCAAGGAGGAATTGTTGTTGCGCAGTCCGCAAATTTTGAGCAGGCGCCTAGGCTAAGTACCAGAACCTCCCGTTCAAAGACGCGCCCTCCACACTAAATTCACCTCCACCACCTTCATCTGCCCCCTGGTGCAACGTGCTCATTCTCGTGTCGTTTCCAGGATGCCTCCCAGCTACCAACCTCTCGCCATTGCTACCCAACAGACCTGTCACCCTCCTCGTCTCAAGCCGACATAGCTTAAGCCAGGGCTTGAGAGCCAGCAGTTGCTCGTCTACGCAATCCAAAGCATCGACGTTCACCATCTCCCGCGGAAACCAAATGCCCTGAACGACATCCAACCTGCCCTTAACAATCAACTTACTTGACATAGGAACGTCTGCCCCGAGGCCCTTTACCGATCGCACGTGGGAGGGTGGTGAGACGACGGGCACGTGTTTGGGGACAGGGCAAGCCTTAACTACCCACCTCCCACTTGTCCCGGTGATTGGACACCTCCGACGTGGATTGGTCAGATCCTTTTATTAAAGGATCTTATTATTGTTATTTTTCTCTTGAGTTCATCACTTTTCTTATTTTTAAATGCATTTATATGATGAGCCACATCAAAAACCTTGAACATAATAATTATTTAGTTGGGTATTGGTTGAATGTTGATGACCTCGGAGGCTCGGTCTCACTGGAAATCTTGTGGTAGAATGAGATAATTTTATCACTTTTTTTTATTTAAATGGTATTCAACTAAGTGAGGGAGAGGATTCCCTTGTTTGGAGCTGGAATATTGTGAAGATAAAGAAGCTTATGGCTCATTAGTATTATCTCCTTGGAGTTTACTATTAGGTGGCATAAAAAAATATGGAATTGGAAGCTCGTGCAAAAACTAAAATGTTTTGGATAGCTCTTGTTGGAGAATAGAATCCTCACTTGGCATAATTTGTTGAAAGGAGGCTTCTTAGGTGTCAATATCAGTTGTCTTTGCAAATTTGCCGCAAAACTAATTGACCATATATTTTTTCATTGCCTTGTCTCTAAGGAAGTTTGGAAAAACGCTCTTTAGATCCTTGACCTACATGTATCAACATACTTTAATTCCTTTGAAAACAATGACCACATCTTTGTTCATTGCTTTGTCACTAAGGATTGCAAAACATTCTTTAGATCCTTGATCTACATGTATCAACATACTTTAATTCCTTTGAAAACAGTGTCTGATACTAGGACTCTTATATGGGCACTTAGAAGAATCTTCCCATCTTTATAGCTTGGGGTTTGTGGAGAATGAGGAACAAATGTATTTTTGAAAATATTTATACAAACTTGGAAGTGGTAGTTCTTATAATTATCAGTTTCTTTAAAGAGTATTTTAGGTCGAGACCAACCTTTGTTGCATGTCTATATAACTTACCCTTAGTTGAACTATCTAGAAAGATTTTTTTGATGGACCCTCTCAAGGAAGTGTGTGGCGGGGATGCCCTAATAAGAATTTCTAGTAGTAAATCCTACCAAATATGGGTTAATCTAGAACAAGGCACAAATACCAGTGTTGCACTTATAATATGTTAGATTCTCCTTGTTTTCACTATTAAAATAAATATGTATCATTTACAAGTCTATGGAGATTTAATATGCATTATACCATGACTAACTTACAGGTGTTCTCTACCATTACTCAATTTATACAATTGGCAAGACAAGTTACTAACAATAAAGAAAAAGTTTCACACACTTTCCTTCTAGCATATTAGGTTCCACTCACTTTTTTTTTTAAGCATATTTACAAGATCTAGAATTCAAGGGCAGACTCTTTATCCCAAAAAAAACTTTACCCAGACTTCTTGAATTACTTTCTTTGAAGAATAACAATCTACAAATCTGGTTGATTAAGAGAGTTTTTCTAAGTCGGTATTTGTACACACCATCTTTATCATTTTTGGCTTATCTTAATCACAATTTCAGATTGGTTTTTGTTCTCTTTCTTGAGACGTGTACTTTTTCCTTTAACTTATTACTATCAATTTCAGTACTTTGTTGGAACTATCATGTATTTTTTTTTGGACAATCGGGTTTTTATAGAAGGAAATACTACTGTTGTATCCCATGGGCTTGGCTAAATCTTCTTATCTATTATTTAGATATATGTGTGAAGTATTTTTATTTTTTTTGTAATTTACTCAATGTAATTTTGGGTTAATCATTTTTTTTATTTTCATATATTAATTTTTTTTTAATTCAAAGTAAATTTTTATACTAAATTTACTATATATTTTTAATTTAATTTAAAACAAATATCTATATCTAATTTAATATATATATATATATATATATATATATATATATATATATATATAAAATTTTATAAGAGTTTGTTTTTTGGGATTTCAACAAATAAAGTGTGGTTAATTTTTACCATTTAAATTAGAAATTATATTTTGGGAAAATTTGCATAAAAATTTATAATTTATATTAGTCAATGCTAAATTAATAATAGTTAATAAGAAAATTGAATGCTATATTCTTGCTTTGGCAAGAACTAATAAATTGAGATGTGAAGTGGATAAATTAATTGTTTGCTATGCATAAGGACTTGCATAAATTTTGGTGGGTAGTAACAACGTCTAATAAGTCTACACATTTACAATTTAACTCTTACATAATTGTTGAGGAAAACATAAATAATAGTGGAAAGTAACTTCTAATAAGTATATGTATTTACATCATATTCCTATCAATTTTTTGTGCAAAGACAAAGTTAAATTACATTGCAAAGTATGTTATTTACTTGAGTGTGAGATTTTTCAAGGATTTAAAAAAAAAAAATCACATGTCCATAAATTATGGCATAAAATATGTGAGGCAATTATCCATATGGCAGTGTATTTGTGAAAGTTAAACTTTCAAGTTATGGTCCAATCAGATTCTTGAAAATTGTATTTTTAATAATATTGAAAAGATATTTATTTTTCAAAGTTAAAATATATAAATTGCATAACATGTGTCAATGTTAAATTAATAGGGACCACCAAAGAAATCTATTGCTAGAGACTAATGAGTTAATGGTCTAGACTCATAGACATCTAGCATGTGTAAAAGTCTTCCTACAAACAAGCACATCCCTGAATTTAAGCTTTTGTGATCCATATTGTATTTTGGAAAATCTTTTGGTAAAAATCACAGAAATTGTTGGATCCACTTGTTTCTAACCACCTAGTATGACTCATCATCATCACTAAAATAAAAAATAAGATAAAAAGTGTGATCTAAATTGAAATTAAATAATGTAAAAAAAAAATCGAAAAATTGAAATATAACAATAAATAAATAAAAATTAATATAAAAATAAATTAAAAAAAATAACAACCAATACTAATTAGGAAGAGACTACCACACATATTGCTCATGGTTCCACCATCTATACTTCAAAATTCCACAAGTCATACTCATGCTGACAAAACCTTGACGTATGTATGGCTGACAGAACCATAAAATATGAGTGGTTCAACCTTGAACTTGGCATTTAAGGCAAGTGTGAATAACTAATAAGCATTGTCTATTTTTTTTTGTAAATTTGGTAGTACCTCACTATTTTCTATTTATAATTTGAAGCAGGTTACAAAAAATAAAAATCTAAACTGTGGCCTCATCCTGCCCGTAGGAAACCAAGTATGTTGGCCACCTTAAAGCGTTAAAAGCAAGCCAAATTTGAAACTATTTCATTCGTCCATGAGTCTCTTTAGCTAACTGCCCTATTACGCAATTATCTACAAGTTGGGGGATTAAAAGATGTCCATACAAAAAACCAAAATGCATCTAAAAACCATGAGCAAATTGTAATACAAACTAGCCATCAGAGGAAGAAACAGGTGCAGGATCCTTCACTATAGAACCAGGGATATCCACTTGCTGCAACTGCTGAAGTTGTTTTTCCATTCGGCCCACACGATCATCAATTCTACTAATACGATCATTAACTTGATACTGAGTAATTTTTATGTGATTCAACTGGTTCTGAATATCCTGAAGTAAATCCACAATCTGTGGCTCAATCCTTGCTTCATTAGGAGGAAAACTCTGCATTGCCTCAGCCAAAAGACATTTGACTATCCAGTAAGTATGGACAGTTTGCTGGAACAATGTTAGTCGACCCCTAGTATTACCAGGATCAGTGATGAAGTCCATGATTTCTGCTTCCACCTCATTATCTTCCGGATCAGTTTGGATTTCCCGTTCCCAGCCTCGAATCTCGTGCCGAACAGTGGAGGAGTTGCCAATAACATAGTTTACTGTAAGGTTTTCTAAAACCTCTTGGCGTGACTTCCAACCACGTTTTTTAGAACTAGTCTCAAGTTAGCAGAAAGGTGACAAGAACAACACTTTCCCATGAGGGAGAGTGGCCTATGTATAAACAAGGACAAGCAGGAATAAACAATTAAAACATTGACATCAGCTATATACTCACTATTAATTTAACCACTAAATTATTTATATATATAATTTTGTATTTTAAATTAAAATTTTTACAAAATAATAAAGTTAGATTTAATACTTTTGTAATCTATAATCAAATAGAAAATTTTTTGAATAGATTAAGTCGAAAAAATTTCTATCTAAATAATAAAATTTTAACTTACAAATCCAAAAAATCTTCTAGGTCTATTATGATAGGAAAATATGCATGTGATAAGAAGGTATGCATGTGAGCTGAAACTGTATTTTGTATCTTTTCAGTCGTACTAATCCTCGAGAGCACAGAGGAAGTTGCGTCGTAAATTTTTGTCCTAAATTTAGTTGCGGTTGCACTGTGATATTTTGAGTGAATTTGCTATTTTTTTCATTTTTCAGCGATTTCATGTGTTTACATTTATTTTTATTTTTATTTGTAAATATTTGTTTATTTTTGTTTAATTTTATTATTTTGTTTTATATATATGTTGAGATTTAAATGAAAGCTGTCCATTATAGTGTTTTTATTTATTTAAATTAAATTATAAGTTTATTATATTTTCGATTTTTTTAATAGTTTTGAAGATAAATTTAAAATAGTAATTTATTTAAATCTAAAAGACATAGAAGAAATTATTTTATTTATTATTATTATTACTATTATTTTTAAATTAATTAATTAATCTGAAGTAAGATGTAATATACTTATTAAATTTCTTTTTGTCTAGATTAATCAATTTAACTTTTTTAATATATTTATCTTTTACTAAGTTCATTAAGTTCATGTTGATAAGTATTTTCTTAAAGATCACTTCAAGAAGTAACTTATGTGTTATCATTTTCTTTTTCTGCAATTATTTACAAATTCTCTACGTGTTTTACTATCGTGTAAGGTGCTACCAAAACAAGTATGGATAATATATGTTTTAACACTAATTCCTAGTCGTGTAAATTTTAAAATATTATTCATTCATAATAATTTTGGCAATTTATATATAACTATTTATATAATGCATACTTTGCACACTAATTGTTTTTTAAGCGAATTTTTTTTTTCCAATTTACTAGTATTTGCAATGGTTTAAAAATGGAGTTATCAATATCCAAATGCCCTAGCCACGGTGTAATATTTCTCATGTGGCATGTTAATATTTATATCCTATCCGCTCTCGTGGAAATCACTATATGGCCATGGACTATAAAGTTGATACTCTGCATGTTCATGATAACTTATAATAGTCTAATATTTTATAGATACACAGAACCACAAAATTCTTCAGAGCTTTACAGTTGAATAGCTTTACAGTTGAATAGCTTCAATTTATATTATTATTATTATTATTATTATTATTTATTAATGGAATTGATTCTATCTTGGGACTAGAGCAATTTTCAGATCTACAGTTTGGGTGTCTATGGTTTAGATCCACGATGAGGATGAGGTGACAGTTATGGGAATAACCACCTCCCCCTCACAGCGTCACCCCCGTCTCATTTGGTTCCTTGGATTTGCGAGAACAAACTCTGCAATAAGAAAACTTATTTTCTTTCTTGTTACTTGATTCTTGATTTCCTAATATTTTGGAATACATGGAAGAATTCACGTTCAAGGATTGTCGATAACCACCTACTTGATGTCCATATATTAGGAAAATGTTCCATATGGCTTCCACAACAATATTGCTACAAGCCATTTTTCTTTCACAATGTAAATTCCTTACATTTTTTACACAACAACAACAATTTGGCTCCCTCGACACAACAATTGTTCGTCATAGCATAAGACATTGTTAACAACATGCCCCAACCCACTTGGAACGTTTCTCTGCTACTCAAAATCTCCAAGTCCAGGGGATTGGACATTGTAGATATGGTTGCTCTCTCAACAATACATTACCAAACAATTTTGAACATCCACAATTTCTCATGCTCTCAAATCCACATCTTTTCACTGTAGTTCCTGAGTATACCCACGACATGCTTGAAAAAATCTCTCTATCTCATCTTAACTCTGCTATGCTCTCCTAGTTGAACGATTTCAACGTGAAATGTTCAGGTTTATTTGCATCAACTTGTCACAATGTTAGATCTACTATGTAGACCTCAAGCACCCTTGATTGGTACAAGAACATAATTGCTTTGGCAGGGGATGATTTGAAAAACGATTCTTGGAAAAAACTGAGGTCTTGGGGAAAGACGACGAGGGAGGAGGACGTGAATGCATTTTGGACTTGGTTCTTGAAAGGAGAATTTCTTTGATGGATTTTACTGCTGAGGAAAATATAGAGACACCATAATGGGTTTCAAATCCAGGGATTGGATCCGTGCAACAAGATGACATGTTTAGCCTTGCTGAATTATCAGTTGTTGATGACCAGCCTGAGCAAGTGGTAGTAGAAACCACCAAGTGCACTCCAAGGGTCGAAGACATGATGTACAATATGAAGAAAGACAAAGAAAATTAAAACTCCAAATTCAATTATTTCAACAGCCCCACCGATATAGCCATGGACTCGAATTTATCAGTCTAAATGGAATTTCTTGAAACTGAAAAAAAAAAAAGCTTCGTTCCACAATACACACCCTCTCTGCCAGAGTTTCAGAAGTGGAAGGGGATAATTTATCCCTTAAGAATACATTACATGAAAGAAAAGAGCAGGAAATTCTCCATCCTCCAAATGGTGTGTTGCATGCAAAATTATCGGTCTTAAAAGCAAGCAAGAAGAAATATGATCCCAATAGGCCACCTTCAAACAAGAAACTAAGACACACATCAATTATTGGGCACAGGTGGTTCAGGGGAATGATAAAACTCCTACCCATATTGTAGTAGTTGAGGAGGTGGTGCAAGAAAAACTTGTGGAAGAACGCACCAGACGGGCAAGAGAACTGAATCTCCAGGTGAGAGGTACCCCCTTTCCCCACCCCTCTCCAGATCCCATGTAAGTGGGGGATAGGTTCCTTCAGGATACCCTTAGCCTCCTCGATATAGCTCTGGACAAAGTCTGGATGGGCTACGATTCCACTCTCTTCATCGGGTTCTAGATTGCATCTAATTGACTCTACGCCCTCAGGGTTGAGCGAAAGTTGTTTTCTCTTCCCATAAAGATCTTCTTGGACAGGGATCTCACTCAAACACAGGTTGTGGAACTTAAACAATCTAGAGAACAGGTTATCGCAGCACGACAAACATGGAAATGGGAAGTTATCAGAAATATTTGGGGATTCATTTGAGACTCCTTCCCACCTGGGTAGGAACCTCGAACTGGAGGTTCCAAATGACGGGCTTGCTTGGGGAGATGACAAGGTAGAGGAATTTTTGTCCGTAGTTGGAATGGTAATGGATCTTTCTGGTCATCATCGAGACTCTTGCATGACACTCTTGAATCAACGGACATGCTCTTCGCGACTGAGACTCATGTGATCCCTGTTCGACCTCTCCTAGATATTGCAGGTTACCATTGGATCTCAGTTTGCATGTAGGAGACGAGGAGCTCATGATGGTTCATAGGATCAGGTGGAGTTGCTTGTTTGGATAGTGACTCACTCCAGAACATGGTATCTTTGGTAGCCGAAGATGAGTTTTCCAGGTTCATGTGGATTTATATTAGCGTCAGGGTCTCTCCTCTAAGGGACATCTACATTGCAGTTTGTTACTTTCCCCCAACCTCTTCACCATTTTCCATGAATAATGGCTCAAATGGGTACCCCTTTATATAATTTTACAATGACATCAACTAATAATTTTCTGATTGGGAAGTCATCCTCCTAGGTGACTTCAATGCTCATACTAGAGATCTCCATATCCCTCTTCAGGATCGATCAAAGGATGTGTTTTGTACCTAGGCGATAGATCCAAATTCAATAGGGCTTCATCGGATGTCAGATGATGCTTTGGGTCCCACTACAATTTATGGTAAGCATCTATTGCAATTGGGGGAGTCCCATAAGTTGTTGATTTTAAATGATCTCCCCTATTTCCCAGACTCCCGCTTTTTCACATGTCATCCATATGGCGGGGGTGCAAGTGTAGTTGATTATGTCCTTGCTTTATTCGCCAACTATCGGTCTCCACCACCCCCCTTTCTGATCATGCACTTCTTTCCATATCTCTCTGGTTTGACCCTCCCCTTCCACCCCATCCTTCCCCTCAGGGCCCACCCAGAACCCCCTTTCGATTTGACGAAGGAGACCCTAACAGCTTCTCCTCTACCCTACACAATATTCTCCCATCAAAGACCCATTTCTCCTTTCTTGATTCTACTTCCGCTAAATACACCTATCTTTCATCTGCCATTTGGGAAGTAACACTCAAATCTGTTGGAAAGTTGGCATTTTTTGGATGGCTAGTGGCTGCAAGCATGTTTCCATTGCTGTCAACAATCCTTCTAAGTGATGTGTTGGGAAGTTGGAATTGTCTCTCAATTGGAAAGAGTGTTGGCATTAATGTCAATCACACCAGCATGGATGTTTGTGGCAACAGATGATGTTGGCTTTGATGTCCCCTAGTCTAGCTATGATGGTCATTGGGATGGAAATGGTGTGCTTGATGTGTCAAGCTCAGGGGGAGTCCTATGGTTGCTATAATCTCTGGTAGAGAATCACCATAGTAGTAGGCTTATTGAAGAATCTATTAAATGATGACTATGGTGGTTGGGAGTCCAGGTTCTAGGCACAAGAAGAAGAGTTAAGGCGCAAATAATGTGTAACAACCCTGGTGAAAATTCCATGTAATAAGAGTTAATAAAGGAAAAATAATAACCACGGTTATGGGACACTTATTCCAGGATGAATGTTGGGAAAAAAATCCTAGTGTGGGTTATCATTTGGTTTATTATGGCTACTTGGAGATTGGAAAAGACAATGGAAAAGGATTTGGAAAGGAAAAATGGTATTAATTGGCATTTTTTTTTTTAAATAAAGGAAATTAGGAGAAAAGGAAGGTGAAAGGTCACAAGTTGCATGTGAGGAGGAAATGAAGGAAAATATAATGGAAAAATGAAGAAAATAGAGGCCACATTAATAAAAAGGCTTCTGAGGATCAGTTGGTAACCTTTTATTAGTTCAATTTTGGAGCTTTCTCTCTATTATCTCTCTCTCTCACTCTTCGACACTTAGAGTTTTCTTGGAGCACTTTAGCATTGGATCAAGAAATGAAAAGAAGGAAAAGAGGAAGCAAATATCAAGCAAAGAAGAGTAGGATAAAAAATATACAATGGGTCTACTTGCAGGTATCGATTTGCATGTGTGATTTCCTTTCTAGATTTGACATGCATGGTTGTGCATGTGTGTTCTTGGTTATCTTGTTGTCATTGACATGGGTTTTTCTAGGTGTGACAATGTTCTTCAGCCTTGCCTTGCCATTTTCGGATAGCCATGGTGTAATGGGGTTCTCATGTTTTCATTAATCTGGATTGTCAGATGGATTCGAAACTAAGTGAGGTGGATCTATGAGTGAACCAATGCATGGCCTAGTGATCTCTAAACCAGATTATGGATTGTGGTAAAGCCACTAGCCTAATAACACTTGAACAAGACCGTGGGTTGCGGTAAATCTAGGTATTGTGTGCCTCGATGGGCCTAGGAATATTCAACCATTAAATGGCGGAATATATGGTAAAGCCTAGAGGTGGGTGCCCTTGATCAGGCTTAGGATTCCTTGGCTGATGAATGGTGCCTTGGTTGATGAATGGTGGGATATACGGTAAAGCTTGTAGGGTGGTGTCTCTGTTATGGCCTAGTGATCCTTGGATTGGACTATGGATTGCAGTAAAGCCTAAAGACTAGGAGAAAATGAAATTCCTCACGATGTAGGTGGAGAAATCCGGTGGTATCCATGCGTGTTTATGACCTAGTGATCCAGTGAGGATTGTGGTAAAGCTTGGTTTTATTGATGGGGATGAGGTGGTGTAGCCTCGAGAAGCTCTAGTTGATTTTTGGTTTTGAGTCCCACATTCATGCTTTGAATATGGCATAGGGGTGATTAGATGAAGAAATATTTGGTTTAGCCAATCTATGGTCGCGTGGAACATGGAAGTCCCAAACCTGGTTGGATTTTGCATTCATTAATAAGAGTTCCTTTCCTTGGTATTTTATGTGAAAATGTACTAGTTCATATGTGGCATTTATTGTTATTGTATCCTTTTTATTTTTGTTGTGTATATGTTGGTTGTGAGTATGCTTTATGATATTGATGATGTATGGCTCTCATCATGTTTTTCTATTTATAAACAAATGAACAATTAAAATATGACCTAATAGATGATAATGCAGCTAATGTGGTAAGGCATCAATGCTTCTTCACAATTTTTAGATAAGTATGATACCTTTATTCTCAAATCTGTTGTCTTAACTTGTAGAATGCATATTTGTGACTGACAAAATTCCTGTCAAGGCTAATAGGGGTCCAGTCAAGTCCTTATCAAGGTTTTTTTTTTTTTTTTTTACTATAGTATAAAATTGTTTTTGGGTTAAGAGTTTGTTTTCTTATGACATAAATAAACACGTTAATAGCTTAAGACTTATCATCCTTTGGTACTATTGAAATTCTTGATTTTTATGAACTACCAACGGGATCATTCCAAGTGTTATATTTTTCTTTGAATAAAGATGACAAGTCACTCTGCGTTTATCCATAGCAAGAGATGGTTGTTCTAACTGGTTTGACAATTGAGTTAGGATAAGTTTTCCCAGTGTTAAAAAATAATACTAAGAAGAATTTTTTGTATCTATAATTTAGTTATTTAATGATATAAAATGCAATTGTAGATTTTATGTTGTTTTTATTAAAAATGTATAATTTAATGGTTTAAAGGGGTTGGATTGCAACGGTAAAAAGTGAATCTATTTTATTAATAGGAAAGGTTGATCGGGTAACCTTAAGCCATAGGTCACTTTAAGGTAGTGGTTTAGCATGTGGTTGTACCCAAAGAGATTATTCCAAGTGATCTAATGACTTGTGCATATATAAGTGGATCAAAACCCACCCCCATATCCTTCAATTAAACACTGAGATGAGTTGTTTGTTGGGGGACACCATTGCTCCTACATGTCACACTTGCATGATAGCACCAACCCATTATCCCCAAGGGAGGTGGAGTTTACGACTTTGCATCTTAATGTGCAATGAAATGATAGGGCATTCGGCCCTCAGTCGTTTTAACTTGGAATGTTAACTAACACATGAAATCTCCATAATCTAGCCCTGCATGGTAAAGAGAAGTTGGCGTCATTGGAAAGTAAGGTGAAGGACGACCACAATTATGGAAGGTATGATAACTAGGCAAGGGGAAATGATCAATTGATGGTTATGATAAACTTAAAGGATTGGAAGGGAGCTCTATTCTCTGTGGGTTACAGACTCATGAACTACACATATCCTTGTCTTATGTTAGTTCTCTATTTGTTTTATGGCACTTTCTTTTCTTTGCATGCTTTATATGTTGTGTTGTTTTCTTTGGGGTTTTCTTGAGAGGGATAGATAGTTGGCAACAGAGAAGGTCCTTGATAAACAAGACTCCATGTTAAGTGAGCCTAAGGTTATTGAGGCTACAGTTCTTTTCTTGATCCATTTATTTGTTCTCGATCATGATAGAGGGAGTATGCAATTGGGGCATTGCCACTGAAAATATTTTTGGTTATTAGAGTAGACTGACAAGGGTGTCAGGTAGACCAAAGGAAAGAGGAAGCATAAGAACAATGTTTGGATTGGTATAGCCTCCTCTAAATGTCCTACTCATCCCTCTAGTGCTTTTGGATTTGCTTGGGAGACCAAAAAGCTCTAATGATAGTGAGTGCACAAAGGCAGTTCAAGGACAAAAGGAGGAGCTCGAGAAGGAGGTGGAGAAAAGGAGGAAGAAATTGATGGTGGAGCAGATACTAGAAGAGATACAAGGTTGGGTCTTTGACCCTATTAATTCTCACACTCAAAAAAATGAAATCTTTTAAGAACATTGAGACCTACTGATTGGTCAAGTATATAATGGCTCAAGCTTTAGAAAGAACATAACACATAATTAGTATTTTAAAAAAAACATAAATAATGTGTAAAAAGTTTTTTTGTATTGGTTTTTTAATAACCTTGGTGATAAAGGGAAAACAAACCTATTAACAAAATAATAGAGTTGATGGCTCCCAACTCTCATTAGGATGAAGACTAAGCCCCAAGACCAAAATGGAAATATGATTGCAAAAGGAATTGAGAATAAGCAACAAAGAAATAACCACAACTATCACTTGTTTGATAATATGGTTTGAACACCATTATATTTTCTTTAGCATTGTTCATGTGACACTATAGTGAAATACAGTGTAATAGTTTGTTTCTGTTTTGAAATTTTGTTTCATAGTATGATGAAAAAGTTAATAAACATAATTGACTTATGTTACTCACAAAAGACAAATTTGAAAATTTGAAATATACATATTTTTAGCTTTTATATATATATATAAATTTTAAATATTTTATTTTAATATAAAGAATTAACTTCTTATGTGCCATTGTTTAGTCTAATAGAATTTGGAAAAGTTCAATATTACACATCTAACAAGCGCCTTTGCCAAATTTTTCCACAAAAGTCGTTGGAATTCGCGGTCCTTCACAGGTCCAATGGGTAGTTGTTGGTGGTGGGATTCACGTACAGTCCCGTGATTGGCGTGCAATGTAATCAAAATAAAGAAAGAAGCAAAGCGAATCCGATGGGTGGGCTACTCGGAAGCCAGGGAAGGGAATTTAGTTACCATGAAGATGCAAAGCGAACTCGATGGGTGCGGGATATAGTGATGCTCTGAGATTCTGAAAACTGAGTGGCAACAAATGGTACATATTGTCAGATGGCAAAGTTCGGTGGGCGCTTTTCATTTGTGGAGACAATTACAGAAACAAATGGGCAATGGAGTAGATTAATAAGTTGAATTATAAAGGCTAAGTATTTAAAAAATATATATGTATCATCCTTTCCTATTTCCTCCTGGGAAGGCCCTATTATGTGGAAAGGCATCATGGACTCCTCCTCGAGCTATCTTATCTTCTTATCCTCTGGGATAGCTTGGGAGATTGGAAATGCGATTTAGATTATTTTTGGTCTGGATCTTTTTTTTTTTTTTTATAGTCCGGGAGAATGGAGATGGGATCCAGATTATTTTTGGTCAGATCTTTTTTTTTGTTGGTTAAAGTTTGGATTATATTATCATATCAGAGACAAAATTTACAGTAGGATCTATTATGGCTAGATTACACTCAGTCATCCCAGAAGGCCTGCATTGCTTGTAAGAACTTGAGTGTTGGTCAAGGCATTCGAAGTGCTTGGTTATTTGTCGCACAAAATTACAAAATAAACATACCGAAACTATCATCATAGGGGAGGATGCAGGGGGCCAGGCGGAGGAGCTTCGAAGAGACGATCCTGATGGTGTAGATGGTAGCTGATGTGATCCACTTGGGTCTCTAGGGCTCGGAGGTGGTCTTGGGAGCGCCTAAGTAAACGACACAGACTCTCCAAAACATCAAGGGTCTTCGTCTGCATGTTTTGAACAACATTGATGTAGGTCACTAATTTGTTTCGATCATCGTACCTTTGTTCACGCAGGGTGTCCATATTGAGTTGGATTTGCTGGAGCTCAGCGGAAATGGCTTCAAGTGTGGCTGAAGCCTCAATCTGGTTTGGTGATTGGGCCGAAGAAACTGCCATGGACGCTGCTGATTGTTGGCTCTCAGTAGACTCCGAGTGGGAGCTCGAGTCCCCAGGTACCTGGCGGTTGTCCATGTCATGTCCAAGACCACCATGTCGAGCTCGATCACGTTCACGCGACATGTAGTCACCCTCCTCACCCGCTCGCTGTGTTAGGCTGCAGTGCCAAGTCACCCCAGCTCCCGCAACCCTTGAAACCCACGCTCCACCCCTGCACCCTCAGCTGAGCTTGTCATTGACCATGTCCCAAGCCCCGTACACAAGAGACACACGACCGCCACTAGTCTCCACACTGCCATCCAAGGAGGTGTAGAAGCTCCACCACCCGCAAATTTGAATTGCAGGTAAGCCTAAATGCTTCGTGAGCCCAAGGCAGAACCACCGAGGGGCTTGGTCAAGGAGAAATTGCTGCTACACAGTCCGCAAAATTTGAGCAGGTGCCTAGGCTGAGTACTAGAACCTCCCATCCAAAGACGTGCCCTCCACACTGAATTCACCTCCACCACCTTCGTCCACTTCTTGGTGCAGCGTGCTCATTCCCGTGCCATTGCTAGAATGCCTCCCAGCGGGCAACCTCTCGCCACTGCTACCCGACGGACCTGTCACCCTCCTCGTCTCAAGTCGGCGGAGCTCAAGCCAGGGCTTGAGAGCCAACGGTTTATCGTTTGGCAATCCAAAGCGTCGACCTTCACCATCGCCCATAGAATCCAACCCTTAACAATCAACTTACCTGCCATAGGAACGCCTGCCCCAAGGCCCTTTAGTGCTCGCGCATGGGAGGGTAGTTAGTCAGCGGGCACGTGTCTGGAACCGGGCGAGCCTTAACTATCCACCTCCCACTTGTCCTGGTAATGGGACACCCCCAGCGGGGATTAGTCAGATCCTTTTATTAGAGGTTCTTATTATTATTTTTTTCTCATGGGTTCATCACTTTACTTAATTTTAAATGCATTTATATGATGAGCCACACCAAAAACCCTGAACATAATAATTATTCATTCAGGTATTGGTTGAATGTTGGTGACCTTGGTCTCACTGGAAGTCTTGTGGTAGAATGAGATAATTTTATCACTTGTTTTTATTTAAATGGTATTCAACCAAGTAAGGGAGAGGATTCCCTTGTTTGGAGTTGGAATATTGTGAATGGGCAAGTTATAGATAAAGAAGCTTATGGCTCATTAGTATTATCTCCTCGAAGTTTAGTATTAGGTGGCATAAAAAAATATGGAATTGGAAGCTCCTGCAAAAATTAAGATGTTTTGGATGGCTCTGGTTGGAGAATAGAATCCTCACTTGGGATAATTTGTTGAAAAGAGGCTTCTTAGGTCTCAATATCAGTTGTCTTTGCAAATATGATGCAGAAACAATTGACCATGTCTAATTGACCATATCTTTGTTCATTGCCTTGTCACTAAGGAAGTTTGGCAAAACACTCTTTAGATCCTTGACCTACATGTATCAACAAACTTTAATTCCTTTGAAAATAGTGTCTGATATTGGGACTCTTATATGGGCACTTACAAGAATCTTCCCATATTTATAGCATGGGGTTTGTGGAGAATGAGGAACAAATGTATTTTTGAAAATATTTATACAAACTTGGAAGTGGTAGTTTCCAGAATTATCATTTTCTTTAAAGAGTATTTTAGGCTGAGACCAACCCTTGTTGAATGTTTATATACCCTTAGTTGAACTCTCTAGAAGGATTGTTTTTATGGACCCTCTCAAGAAAGTGTGTGCGGCTGGGTGCCCTAATAAGAATTTCTAGTAGTAAATCCTATCAAATATGGGTTAATCTAGAACAAGGCACAAATACCAAAGTTGCCCTTATAGTATGCTGAATTCTCTATGTTTTCACTTTTAAAGAAAAAATGTACCATTTACAAATCTATGAGGATTCAATGTGCATTATACCCTGATTGACTTACAAGTATTCTCTACCCTTACTCAATTTATACAACTTACAAGACAAGTTACTAGCAATAAAGAAAAGGCTCTACACACTTTCCTTCTAGCATATTAAGTTTCACTCACCTTCCTTCTAGCATATTTAGAAGATCTAGAATCCAAAAAAACACTCTTTATCCAAAAGAAAGTTTACCTTCGCTTCTTGGAAAATGACAATCTATAAATCTAGTTGATAGAGAGTTTTTCTAACTCAATATTTTTACACACAATCTTTATCATATTTGGGTTATCTTAATCACACTTTCAGATTCGTTTTTGTTCTCTTTCGTGAGACGTGTACTTTTTCCTTTCATAACTTGTTCTATCAATTTCAGTGCTTTGTTGGAACTATCCTGTATCTTGTTTTTTTGACAATCGGTTTTTATAGAAGGAAATACTATTATTGGATCCACTTGTCTTTAGATATCAGTATGAAGTAGTTTTTTTTTTACACATTGTAATTTTGGGTTAATTCTTCTTTCTTATTTCCTTTTTCTTAATTCAAGATTAAAGTTTTATACTAAATTTATTTTATATAGATTTTTTTAAATTTAAGATTAAATTTTTATATTTAATTTGAATTTATTTTTGATAAATTAAGAGTTTGTTTTTTTGGATTTCAAGAAATAAATTGTTGTTAGTCTTTACCACTTAAGTTAGAAATTATACTTTGGGAAAATTTGTATAAGAAATTATAACTTATATTGGTCAATACTAAATTAATAGTGATTAATAGGAAAATTGAATCTTATATTATTGCTTTGGCAGGAAGTAATAAATTCAGATGTGAAGTGGATAAATTAATGGTTTGCTATGCATAAAGACTTGCATAAATTTTGGTTGGTAGTAATGACTAGTAAGTCTACACATTTACAATTTAACTCTTACATAATTGTTGAGGAAATAATAAATAACAGTGGGAAGTAACTTCTAGTAAGTATAGTTATTTACATCATATTTCTATCAATTTTTTGTGCAAATACTAAGTTAAATTATAGTACTAAGTATGTTATTTACTTGAATATGATATTTTTCAAGGATTTTACTTTTGGAAGGTTTTCTGCAAAGCTTTAAAAAAAATCACATGTCCATAAATTATGATAAAAAATATTATATTTGTAAAAGTTAAACTTTCAAGTTATGGTCCAATCAAATGCTTGAAAAATGTATTTTTAATAATATTGAAAAGATATGGCCCTTTAAAATTTTTTCGTCTGCTCCCGCTACTTGCCTGCACGTAGCTAGGGTTAGCTGCTGCTCTCTTCACTTGGGCCCGTGCTCTGCCAGGGCCCCTCTCGCTCCCATGGAGGCACAGGGATTTCCCCAGACCCCTCCGTCACCCCCTCCCCCTTCTGTGGAAGCTGCGTTCAACTCTTTGTTGGCTCCTTTGCTGAAGAAGAAGAAATCTGAAGTTGCCAAGTTCGTCAAAAATCTTGAGGATATACCAGAAGTCTCTCTTCCTCCTGAGGGACCGATCCAGGTTGCCTTGTCCCTGGCGGATCGTGCCCTTGTGGGCCAGTTTATGGGCCTTTGGCCCTCTCCAAAAACAACGGAGAACTAGGTTTTCAAGAACTAGGCACCGTTGATCAAGAAGAGTGTAACCTCATACTTCCTGGGGACAGGCTATTTCTTATTTGAGTTCGTCTCAAAGGAGGACAAGATTTGACCTTTAGGAATGGTCCCTATTTTATGGGACCCTAGGGCCTTTATCTCAACAAATGGACGCCATATTCGATCTAGAGGTGGATGTTCCAATGGCTATTCTAGTGTGGGTTCGGCTGCCGAACCTCCGAGTGCATTGCTGGAACTGGGACTCTCTGAAACACATAGGCAATGCCTTGGGTAAATTTATCAACAGGGCAAACAACAAGGATCAATATGATTGTGCTCAGATATGCATCAAGGTTGATTTAGAGGTGGGACTTTCAGAGGCAATAAAAATTAATGTCGGCAGCTGGACCCATGTGCAAAAGTTAGACTACGAGCAACTCCCTTTCAAGTGTCGAAAATGCCATATCTACGGTCATTTTGCTAGGGGTTTCCCGAGCAAAGGAGAACTGGAGAAAGGGAAGGAGGAAGGATGGAACCAGGTTAAGCGGTCAAAGATCTCCCACAAAACCCCCAAATCTGGGGCTCCAAATGGTCAAGGCCCTTAGCCGGCCTCTGCCCAAAATGGCCCTCCTCAGAAAAGTCAAGAAAACAGGTATGAGGTATTAAGCTCAGCTGCAGAGGAACCCCAGGAGATCAAAATGCAAAAGAAAGGGACCCTAGACAAAGGGATCTCATCAGGCTCAAGGCCAGGAGAAAGTGCCACAGAAAGACCCAAGGAAAATCAAGCAGAAGCCGATGAGGATGGACAAGACTCAGAGGAATCAGAGGAGGAAGGGGAAATAGGAGAATCGCAAACCTCGGCTAGAAGATCGACAAGAGGCCGTAAGTCTGCACGTGAAAAGAGAGAACAAGAAACCTACAAATATAAGATTCAAGGTAGCCAGCCCACACTGGGGAAACTCTTGGCCAAAACCCTGAAAGTGACAAGAAATCAGACACAGGGCCCCAAGGGAGCCCATCAATCACAAAAAAGTAAGTGATGAAGGTCGTCTCTTGGAATTGCAACGGAATCGGGAGCAAAGCGAAAGAAGAAGCCATGTGAAGTCTTCTAAGAATAGAAGCCCCAGACATTCTTCTAATTCAGGAGACAAAAATGGAGGACAAAGAGTTTCTCCAAATAAGCAAGAAATTTTGGAATAAAGGCAGTGGACAGGCTGTCTCTGCTCGAGGAGCCTCGGGTAGGATGGGCTCTCTCTGGAACAGATCTAAGTTTGTGATGGTCACAGAGATCCTAAATAATCATTGGTTGTTTTTGAAGCTTCAACACGTGGACTCTAAGGAGGTATTTTTCCTCTTCAATGTCTATGTTCCGGTAAACGCAGGGGAGAAAAAGGCTTGCTGGGACTCCATTAGGCATCTATCGGATTCAGAGAATCTGGAAAATACAATAGTTGCTGGAGATCTAAATCTCACCTTGCATGTGCATGAAAAGCGAGGAGGCAGTATTATAAGGGACCTGGCAAGGGAGTGGGCTGAGGACCTCATGCAGGACTGGGATCTGCTCGACATCTCTCCCTTTAATGGTAAGTTTACTTGGTCTAACAAAAGAGTTGGTTCTAGGCACATTGATGCAAGGTTAGATAGATTTATGGTTCAGAGTTCTTTCCTTCTTCTAGGACTAGAGGCTAGAATGCACATTCTCCCTTGTAGCATTTCAGACCACAAGCCTATAAAGATTGAGTTGCTGGCCCAAAATGATCTTGGCCCTATTCCTTTTAGATTCAGCCTGTTATGGGTCAAGAATCCGGATTTTTTGAATCTGGATAAGGACTGTTGGAGGATGCCGGTTAAGGGCTCTCCCTTCTTTGTTTGGGAGGAAAAGCTCAGAAGATTAAAAGTTGTTTTGAAAGCATGGGCCAAATCCCTCCCTAATCCTACAAAGGAGAGAAAGTTGGCTCAAGATTGTCTCGAGCATCACCATGCTCAAATTGAAGAGGCAGAAATCACAAGGAGGTTCTAGACAAGGAGGCAGAACTTCAACGCAAATTCCACACGGCTTGCCTCTTGGAGGAAGAATACTGGAGACAAAATTCTCGCAGTCTATGGCTTAAAGCGAGAAACAAAAATTCCTCCTTTTTCCATAAACAAGCTCAAGCGAGAAGATGTTTTAATTCCATTGCAAAAATTAAGGAAGAGACCACTCATAAGGATTTTATGAGTATCAAGAGGGCATATTTCTCTCATTTTAAAAACCTTTATAGCGAAGAAGGAGTGACGGATCCAAACTCAAAATTCCTCGATGTGGTTCCTTCAAAGATATCCCTCAGGATGAATCAACAGTTGGAAGCAAAGATCACCAAAAAAGAAATAAAGGATGCTCTCTTTGCCATGGAACCTGACAAAGCCCTCGCCCTGGATGGTTTTACTGCAAGATTCCTTCAATCCTGTTGGCAGATTGTGAAAAATGGCCTGTACAAAATGATATTGAAATCCCAAAATTGTCAAAAAATTGGGGGCAGCACTAATTCTGCCTTTCTAGCCCTCATTCCCAAGGAAAAGGGCGCTAATGCCTTCAAAAAATTCCGCCCCATTTATCTTTGTAACATAGCTTACAAATTGATCACCAAAGTGATTTCCAATAGATTAAAAGGAATTCTTCCATCTATTATCTCAGAGAATCAAGGCGGCTTTGTTCAAGGGTGACAGATTGTGGACAAATTCATCCTTGTTCAAGAAGCGACTCACTCAAGTCTACATCGTAAAGAGAAAGGTATGGTGGTCAAACTTGATTTGGAAAATTCCTTCGATCGTGTAAGACACAGTTTCCTTTTGGATGTTATGCACAAATTTGGTTTTGGGTCGAATTTCATTAAATGGATTCGAGCTTGTATTTCTAAACCATGGATTGCCCCCTTGGTGAATGGGAGAGCAGTAGAATTCTTCAAAGCAACGAGAGGACTTCGGCAGGGTTGTCCCCTCTCCCCGCTTCTCTTTGTTATCCAAGCCTCTGTCCTAAGCTTTTATTTGGATCAGAAGCTGGCAGATCAAGAGATTTTGGGTCTTAATATTGCAAGAGGAGTAAAAAATTTAAACCATTCTCTGTTTGCCGATGATTCACTACTACTGGGTGCAGCCTCAGTTCTTTCATCCTCAAGGTTTAAGGAAGTGTTGGAGGACTATTGTGAAGCTATTGGAAGTATTCTAAATAAATGGAAATGCCATATTTACTGCTGGAACATCTCTGCCAGCGCCCTTAGTGCCATTTCCAGATGCATGGGCTTTGCTGCCTCTTCCAATTGGTCTTCGTTTAAGTATCTAGGCCTCCCTATCTTTCAAAGACTAGCCTACAACAAATATTGGCTTCCTCTACTTGATAAATTTAAGACCAAAATTCAAGCTTGGGGATTTACTTGGCTCAACCTTGCAGGAAAATCTATCCTCATTAAAGCCGTCCTTAACAGTCTTCCGATTTTCCAATTCTCCGTAATTTTAGCTCCCTCTGGTATTCTCAGGAAAATGGAGGCTTTAATCCACAAATTCTTTTGGAAAGGTGGCAATCAAAACGAAAAGAGAATCCCTTTGGTGAGCTGGGATAAATTCTGCAAACCCATGATGGAAGGAGGCCTGAAATTTGAAGTTCTCAGCATCCAAAACATGGCCATGGGAGCCAAGATTTTCTAGAAAATCATTGCTCCTCACCCCGGATGGGTGCAAAGAGCACTATGGAAGAAATACTTCACCAGCAAGAGGAAACACTGTCTCGACAGCCCCATCTCCAACTGTGGATCACACCTACTCAAATTATGTTCCAAAGCTATTCCATTCATTAAAGATCATGCGTTTTGGATACCTGGAAATGGTATGTAAATCAAGATCTAAGACGACTACATCATGAACTATCCCCCTCTGGCCGAAATCGTCTCTCTCCACGCACTACGAACATGGATGACCAACGCTGGATATAATTCACTATGGGATATTTCGAATTGGACTAGCTGCATATGGCATAGCTGGAATTTTCCAGTCGTGCCACTGGAGCTGTCAAATGATTGCGCTGCCCTCCTTTCTCTGTTGAACAGTAAGGCACCGATTCTTGCTGGGAGGCACGATGTTCGTTGTTAGGGAATAAAATTGGGCACCTTTACTGTTGCGCAGGGCTATAAATTATTGCAGGAGAAGCCTTATGTTCCACCAGATCCCGCGTATGGAAGGGGCTTTGGAGCCATAATTCCATCCCAAAAGTCGATTTCTTCTGTTGGCTATTGTGCCATAAAAGAATTCTCACTGAGGACAGATTGATGCAGAAAGGATTCCATGGGCCTTCAAGATGCCGATTGTGCTGCGAAAATGAAGAGAACACCCACCATTTAATGTTGGAATGCAAATTCACAGCAGCGATTTGGCAGGAATTTTTGAGCCTTTGGAAAAACAAAGTTAATTTTTCCACTTCTATCTCTGATCTATTTGCAAACTGGCTGCATTTTTACCCAGGAGCATTCCCAAAAAACGAAAGTTTTAAGGCTGCCTGGCTCTCTTTGCCAAAATTCATCTGCTGGAAAATCTAGCTTGAGAGTATTCAAGTATAAAGGGCAAAATGTGAAAATCATCATGGATAACATCAAATGTCAATTGAAAGAAAGTCTAGGTGATCAGATGAAGGATTGAAATCTAAGTCAACAGGACTTAGATTGGGGCGCAATGACAGATCTGCAATTTTCTGAAGATATAAGGCAAAGCAAGCAATATAAAGGTTGGCAAATCAGAGGGAACGAGAAAGAATTTTCAGAATGGTCCTCCAAGCAATCCAAACACACCTTATTCTTTGACAGGGCAGCAAAAGGAAACCCTGGGAATGCTGGGGCAAGAGGGGTTATTAAGAACAAAGAAGGCAGAATTGTGACCAACTTTGCATGGGGACTGGGTCACAATACTAGTATTCAAGCATAAGTGTTGGCCCTCCTCCAAGGTCTCAAGCAAGTCAAGGCCCTTGGGATATAAGAGGTAAATGTAATTGGGGATTCCCAGACCATCATAAAAACCATAGTGGAAAATTCCCCTCTCGCTGATTTCAGATTTGCTAGAGTGGTGTCAAGAATCAGAACCCTGGTGAAATCTTTCCAGAGTGTGAACTTCTTCCATGTGATGAGGGAGAACAACAAGGACACAGACTTGGAAGCCAATGGAGCTGTTCTTCTGACAGCCGGTACTCTCGAGAGAGATAGGGACGAAGAATGGGATCCCATCCCGTAATTTGTTGATCTCATGTTTTATTGCATTTTATTGAATCGGTTTGTTTGTATTCACAAGATAGGGAAAATTACGGAGATTGAGTCAATAGCAATATGTAACGGCTTCCAAATAATTGGGCCTTCGAATTGCTGGCTAGAGAGGAATCCAGGACTTTGCCCTTAATATTATAACCGGTTTTAAGGCATTTTCGCCAAGGCTCTAATATAAACCCATATCCATTCTTGTTAAAAAAAAAAAAAAAAAATTATTGAAAAGATATTTATTTTTCAAAGTTAAAAATTATAAATTGCATTGCATCAGTCAATGTTAAATTAAGAGGGACCACCAAATAAATCTATTGCTAAAGACTAATAAGTTAATGGTCTAGCTCATGGATATCTAGTAGGTGTAAAAGGCTTCGTACAAACAAGCACACCATTCCATATAACTTGATTGTCCTTAAATAACAATAACATCCCTGGATTTAAGATTTTGTGATCCATATTATATTCTCGAAAATCTTTTGATAAAAATCACATAGAAATTGTTGGATCCATTTGTTTCTAACCACTTAGTGTGACTCATCATCATGACTAAGATAAAAAGTAAAATGAAAAATATGATCTAACCTAAAATTAAATAATATAGAAAATAATGAATTTTAAAAATTAAAATATTACAGTAAAAAAAAATTAATAAAAAATAATATAATTTTACCCAATTTTTTTTTTTCTTTTTTTTTTTATAAATAAAAACAATAACATGCATTAATAACAATCAATACTAATTAGGAAAAGACTATCCATTATGTAGACTCCCCTACCGTACCTCTACCTACCTATTATTTGTGAGACAATTAATTTAACCACTAAATTATATATATATAATCTTAAACTAAAAATTCCAAAAAAAAGCTAAAGTTCTAACTTGCGAAATCCAGAAAATCTTCTGCGTCGATTGTGATAGGAGGGTATGGCACCCAGCATGTGAGCTGAAGTTGTACTTTGTATCTTTTCAGTCGTACTAATCCTCGAGAGTACAGAGGAAGTTGCGTCGTAAATTTTTGTGTTTTCTTAAATTTAGTTGCAGTTGCACTGTGATATTTTGAGTGAATTTGCTATTTTTTCATTTTTGCAGGGATTTCATGGGTTTACATTCATTTTATTTTTATGAGTATATATTTGTTTATTTTTTTTTAATTTATTATTTTGTTATATATATATTTTTATAATTAAATGCACGCTGTTTTTTATGGTGTTTTTATTTGTTCAATTTAAATTATAAGTTTATTATATTTTCAATTTTTTAATTATAGTTGATGATGATGATGGTTAACGTCTATTGAGATCAATCTTTGGTCTATTGGACCTAAAGAAAGAGTTATTTAGTTTGATTTAAGATTTTATTCCTATGCTCGAAAAGCTTGGAGAGAAGTCTCCTGAGCTCACTATAATTTTGACATCTTAAAAGGCTATGAAGGTCAGTGTTGCAACAAAGATTATGAAATTGAGCTCTAATGTGGTTGTAGGCGAGACACTCTAAGAGGAAGTGATTTGATCCTTTTCATCCATGGTGTTTTAGGCACTGTCCAACGACCTGTTTCACTATGGAGCTCATGAGAGTTCATTCTAATCTTGGCTATATTAATTTTCTTCTTTGAGCTAGTTAAAACAAAGAGATATTTTTGATCTTCTAGGGTGGGGTTGATGACCTCCTTATAATATCTTAATTTTTTTTAGCTGCTAGATCTTTCTCATACCACATTTTTTCTTTGAACTTAGAAGTAACAATTTTTTTAATGTTATTAATGTTTTGCAATGCAACATTCTCATCGATCTCCCAATGGTTTAACCAGGCCCTAGTGTCTTTATACCAACCTCTTTTAAGCCTTAGGTGGTTTTGGCTGGAATTTAAAGTTAGCTTAGGAAGTCTATGGTCTCCTATGCTATTGAGTTTGTGCTTGTACAACAGAATCCTAGTCATAGCTAGGCTCTCGATAGGGGAAGACCCACATCTATAAAGAGAATAGGATAGGGTGTATTGCTTTTAATTTTAAGGTTATACGTTATAAAATGCTTTTGGATTTGCTCAATCTTTCTCCAAGATTCTCTAGAGATGGTGCAACCCCAAACCTCACATCCATATAAGATAATAGGAGTGACTAAAGTTTCAAAGAGAAACTTCTTTTTATCCCACGTTACAAGGTTTGTTGTTTTACAATTATTTTCAAAACCAAAATAAGCTTTCCACCCCTCATTAATCCTTTTCCTGAATGCTATAGTTCTAGTTGAGCTTGTGATGAATATCAATTCCTAAATACTAATAAGAAGACACTCATAAAATTAGCTAAACATCTTTTTTAGATTTGATAAAGAAATATTTTATTTAAATATAAAAATAATAGAAAAAAATTATTTTTTTAAGAATATATATATATATATATATATATATATATATAATAATTTTTTAAAAATATATATTAAATCAAACTTTTTATAAATTATTATTAATTAATATTTATATTAAAAAATAATTATTAAATAACAATCTGGAGTAAGGCCTAACGTACCTATCAAAATTCTTTTTGTCTCGATTAATCAATTTAACTTTTTTCTTATATTTATCTCTTATTGAGTTCACGTTGATAAGTATTTTCTTAAAGATCACTTCACAAAGCAACTTATGTATTATTATTCTGGAGGTTTTCTTTTTGCAATTACTTACCAGTCTTCTACTTGTTTTTCTATATTGTGTAGGGTGTTATTAAAGTAAGTACCGATAATATATATGTTTTTTAAGATTAATTTTTAGTCCAGTAAATATTAAAATATTATTCATTCATTTAATTTTGATAATTTATATAATAGTCTATTATATAATGCATATTCATAATAATCTTGCTAATTTATATATAATTATTTATAAAATGCATATTTATACACGCTGATTCTCCTTTATGTCAACACTTTTTTTTTTCAATTTACTAGTACTTGCAATGGTTTAAAATTGGATTTATGAATATCTAAATGCCCTAGTCATGGTGTAATATTTATTTCTCATGTGGCATGTTAATATTTATATCCTATCCACGCTACTAGAAATCACTATATGACCATTGACTATAAAGTTGACACTCTGCATGGTCATGATAATGTATAATAGGCTAATACTTTAGAGACCCATACCTACAAAATTATCAAGAGCTTTATAGTCATAACGCGCCAATTTATATTATTATTAATTTTTTTCATTCATGGAATTGATTCCACCTTGGGACTAGAGCAGTTTTTCAGAGATTCTACGGTTTGGGTGTCTAGGGTTTAGATCCACGGTCAGGATGAGGTGTGACAGTTAGGACGTGACTGCATTTCAGATTCTGGTTCTTAAAAGGAGAATTTCTTTGATGGATTTTACTGCTGAGGAAAATATAGAGTTGTGCTAAGATGACATGTTTAGCCTTGCTGAGTTATTAGTTGTTGATGACCAGCGTGAGAAAGTGGTAGTAGAAACCACTATCAGCACTCCAAGGGTCGAAGACATGATGGACACTATGAAAAAATACAGAGAAAATTCAAACTCCAAAGTCAATGATTTCAATAGCCCCATCGATATAGCCATGGAGTCGAATTTATTTGTCTAGACAACACAGTTAAAAAAAATGATGCAGAAAATGGGATTTCTTGAAATTGAAAATAGCAAGCTTCGTTCAGCAATACACATCCTCTCTGCCAGAGTTTCAGAAGTGGAAGGGGATAATTTATCCCTTAGGAAGACGTTACATGAAAGAAAAGAGCAGGAAGTTCTCCATCCTCCAAATGGTGCGTTGCTTGCAAAAATTATTGGCCTTAAAAGCAGGAAGAAATATGATCCCAATAGGCCACCTTCAAACAAGAAACTGAGGCACACATCAATTCTTGGGCATGGGTGGTTCGGGGGAAGGATAAAACTCCTACCCCTCTTGTAGTGGTTGAGGAGTTGGTGCAAGAAAAACTTGTGGAAGAACACACCATACGAGAAAGAGAACTGAATGTCAAGGTGAGTGGTCTCCCCTTCCCCACCCCTCTCCGGTTCCTATGGAAGTGGGGGTTGGGTTCCTTAGGGATACCCTTAGCCTCCCCGATATATCTCTGGATAGCGCCTGGCTGGGCTACGACTCCACTCTCTTCATCAGGTTATGGATTGCATCCAATCGGACGGGGATCTCACTCGAGCACAAGTTGTGGATCTTAAACAATCTAGAGAACAGGTTACTGCAGCACGACAAACAGGGAAATGGGCAGTCATTAGGAATATTCGGGTAGTCATTCGAGACTCCTTCCCACCTGGGTAGGAACCCCGAACTGGAGGTTCCAAATGATGGGCCTGCTTGGGGAGATGACAAGGTAGAGGAATTTTTGTCCGTTGTTGGAATTGTAATGGATATTTCTGGTCATCACCGAGACTCTTGTATGATGCTCTTGAATTAGCGGACATCCTCTTCGTGACCAAGACTAATGCGTTCCTTGTTCGACCTCTCCCAGATATTGCAGGTTACCATTCGATCTTAGTTTGCATGCAGGAGACGAGGAGCTCAGGATGGGTCATAGGATCAAGTGGAGTTGCTTGTTTGGATAATGACTCACTCCAGAACATGGTATATTTGGTAGCCAAAGATGATTTTTCTAGGTTTATGTGGATTCAGATTAGTGTCAGGGTCTCTCCTCCGAGGGAAATCTGCATTGCAGTTTGTTACTTTCCCCCAACCTCTTCACCATTTTCCATCAATAACGGCTCAAATGGGGACCCCTTTATATACTTTTACAATGACATCAACTAATACTTTTCAGATGGGGAAGTCATCCTCGTAGGTGACTGCAATGCTCGTACTAGAGATCTCCATATCCCTCTTCACAATCGATCAGAGGATGTGTTTTGTACCTAGGGGATAGATCCAAATTCAGTAGGGCTTCATTGGATGTCAGATGATGCTTTGGGGCCCACTACAATTTATGGTAACCATCTATTGTAGTTGGGGGAGTCCCAGGAGTTGTTGATTTTAAATGGTCTCCCCTATTTCCTAGACTCTCACTTTTTCACATGTCATCCATATGGCGAGCGTGCAAGTGTAGTTGATTATGTCCTTGCTAGCAAGAACTTGCTCCCTTTTATTCACCAACTCTTGGTCTCCGCCACCCCCCTTTGTGATCATGCACTTCTTTCCATATCTCTCTGGTTTGACCCTCCCCTTCCACCACATCCTTCCCCTCGAGGCCCACCCTGAACCCCCTTTCGATTTGACGAAGGAGACCTTGACATCTTCTCCTCTACCCTACGCAATATGCTCCCATCAAAGACCCATTTCTCCTTTCTTGATTCTGCTTCCACTAAATACACCTATCTGTCATCTGCCATTTGGGAAGTAACAATAAAATATGTTGGATAGTTGGCATTTTTTGGATGGCTAGTGGTTGCAAGTGTGTTTCCATTGATGTCAACAATCATGCTAGGTGATGTGTTGGGAAGTTGGAATTGTCTGACAGTTGGAAAGAGTGTTGGCATTGATGTCAATCACACCAGCATGGATGTTTGTGGCAACATATAATGTTGGCTTTGATGTCCCCTAGCCTAGCTATGATGGTCATTGGGCTAGAATTGGTGTGCTTAATGTGTCAAACTTAGGTGGATTCCTATGGTTGCTATATTCTCTAGTAGAGAATCACCATAGTAGTAAGCTTATTGAAGAAGCTATAAAATGATGAATATGGTGGTTGGGAGTACAGGTTCTAGGCACAAGAATATAAGGTGCAAATAATGTGTAACAACCCTGGTGAAAATTCCATGTAATAAAAGTTAATAAAGGAAAAATAATAACCACGGTTATGGGACACTTATTCCAAGCTGAATGTTGGGAAAAACATCATAGTGTGAGTTATCATTTGGTTTATTATGGTAACTTGGAAATTGGAAAAGGCAATGGAAAAGGCTTTGGAAAGGAAAAATGGTATTAATTGGCATTTTATTTATGAAAATAAAGGAAATTAGTAGAAAAAGAAGGTGAAAGGTCACAAGTTGCATGTGAGGAGGAAATGAAGGAAAATAATGGAAAAATGAAGAAAATAGAGGTCATATTAATAAAAAGGCTTCTGAGGATAGTTGGTAACCTTTTGTTAGTTCAATTTTGGAGCTTCTCTCTATTCTCTCTCTCTCACACTCTTGGACACTTAGCGTTTTTTTTGGAGCACTTCAGCATTAGATCAAGAAAGGCAAAGAAGGAAAAGAGGACGCAAATATCAAGCAAGGAAGAGTAGGATCAAAAATATACAATGGGTCTACTTGCAGGTATTGATTTGCATGTGTGATTTCCTTTCTAGATTTGACATGCATGGTTGTGCATGTGTGTTCTTGGTTATCTTGTTGTCATTGACATGGGTTTTTCTAGGTGTGACAATGTTCTTCAACCTCGCCTTGTCATTTTCAGATAGCCATGGTGTGATGGGGTTCTCATGTTTTGGTTAAGCTCGATTTTCAGATGGATTTGAAACTAAGTGAGGTGGATCTATGAATGAACCAACGCATGGCCTAGTGATCCCTAAACCAGAATATGGATTGTGGTAAAGCCACTGGCTTAAGAACCCTTGAACCAGACTATGGGTTGCAGTAAATCCATGTGTTGTGTGCCTCGATGGGCCTAGGAATCTTTGACCATGAAATGGCGGAATATACGGTAAATCCTAGAGGTGGGTGCCCTTGATCAAGCTTAGTAATCCTTGGCCGATGAATGGTGGGATATACAGTAAAGCTTGTAGAATGGGGTTTCTATTATGGCCTAGCGATCCCTGGATTGGACTGTGGATTGCGGTAAAGCCTAGAGACTAGGAGCAAATGAAATTCCTCATTGTGTAGGTGGAGAAATTTGGTGGCATCCATGCTTGTTTATGACCTAGTGATCCAATGAGGATTGTGGTAAAGCTTGGTTTTATTGATGAGGATGAGGTGGTGTAGCCTCATGAAGCCCTAGTTGATTTTTGGTTTTGATTCCCACATTCATGCTTGGAATATGGCACGAGGGTGATTGGACGAAGAGAGATTTGGTTCAACCAATCTATGGTCGCATGGAACGTGGAAGTCCCAAAGCTGGTTGGATTTTTCATTCATTAATAAGAGTTCCTTTCCTTGGTATTTTATGTGAAAAATGTACTGGCTCATATGTGGCATTTATTGTTATTGTATCCTTATTATTTTTGTTGTTTTTATGTTGGTTATGAGTATGCTTTATGATATTGATGATGTATGGCTCTCATTATGTTTTTTGATTTATAAATGAATGAACAATTAAAATATGACCTAATAGATGATAATGCAGCTAATGTTATAAGGCATCAATGCTTCATAGCAATTCTTAGATAAGTATGATACCTTTATTCTCAGATCTATTGTTTTAACTTGTAGAATGCATATTTGTGACATGTTTGACAAAATTCATGTCAAGGCTAGTAGGTGTCAAGTCAAGTCCTTGTACAAGTATTTGCATTTTTATCATTATTTCGATGTTACTTTTCATTTCTGGAAGTTTCATAGAGTTCTTGGAAGTGACCTGACTCTTGGACCTGAAAAGGTGGCACATAATTTGGATTCATTGGCACAAAACTACCTGGAAATGTACACAGTCGTAGACATGCCCTTGCTCTGGGAGTGACTGAAGGGTCCCAGTCACATGCATGCCCATTCCATGGTAGCGAATGAGGCTTTAATGAAATAAAATGCCATGTTGTCTCATGGGTTGATCACTTGGAAGGGTTGGATGGCTCCCGAGGGTTTTATAACATGTGTATAAGGTCAGATTAGCTGTGTTGTGTTAGTTCGACTTCCTTAATTGTACACTGGGAGTTGAATCAGATCATAGTACCCTCTCGTCACATGTTTATCCCAACTGACCAGTTAACTTGGGTAAATGTGGGAGGAGGGTGTTACAAGTGGTATCAGAGCATGGTTCACCCCTTGGACTAGATGGGGGGTGTGTTGGTCATGCATACATGTCATTTTCATATGTGCTATTATGCTTCTGGCCTATGTAATGGTTGTATATGCATGGTGTTGGTTATGGTTTTAATTGTTTTTCCATGTGAAATTTGGTGTCGTTGCTGAATGTGATTGTTGTGAATGTATGTCGGTTATGCACTCGTTATGCATGTCAATGTTTGTATGTATTGTGTATGCATGTGTGTCATACATATGTTGTTAGTCATGCATTGTATATAGTTGGTGTTATGGTTGTGGCATCATGCATGGTAACTGGACAATGGTTGAAATGATGATTATATGTTGAATTGATTATGTTTATATGTGTGTGTGTGTGTGTGCGTGTGTATTTTGATAATTTTGTCAGCCTTGTAGACAAGATATCCTCCCCGAATTATACTGAGGTATGCTGGTTTGTTTATGATTTGGTTTAACTGACATAGAATTTCTTGCAGGAAGAGATCAAGATGGTATAATACAATTCACGAGATTTTCCTTATGGACCAAATGAGTAGCATGGTGTTGGAAACTCTTTTGAATTAGTAGACACATTGAAAAGGTTGAAGGTAGAAATAAGGAGTTACAAAGAAGACATTGACATAATCATGCAGGCATGGGAGAAACAAGAAGAATTCAATGCAGTAATCCTTCATTGTTTGTTAGAATTGCATAGATAGGGACCACTTCGGATCAACCATGGAAATGAGGACAGAACTAATGGGGCATATGGAAGTAGGTAACATGGTGGTCATAGGTTAGATAGAGATGACATGATCAAAGATGGTATATTCTTAAATACTCTGGATAGGAGAGGTGATAGACACAAGTACTATTATAGTTTTGGTTCTAATGGGCACTATGATGATCATTGTTATCACACTTATAGGAGGAGTGAGAAGAGATACTTTCCAGATGAGTTTAAGAAAGCTAAACCACCTACCTTTGATGGAGATTTGAAGAATCCTAAGGATGCATAGGCTTGGTTACTTGGGGTGAAGAAGTTCTTTGAACTAGATGAGTACACGGAGAATATGAAGGCCATAATAGTTATCTTCAGCCTCAAGGGTAAAACATACATCTAGTGGGAAGATGTAAAACGGGTCAGAGACATCACGACAAAAGACCTGAGTTGGCATGAATTCAAGAGACTCTTGAGGAAGAAGTACTTGTCAGAAAGGTACTACGATAGCAAAGCTAAGGAATTCTATGAGCTTAAAATGGGATCGATGAAAAATAAGGAATATATGACCAAGTTCTTGGAGCTTTTTAGGTAAGTATCATATCTTAAAGATGATAAGGCTAAAGTTCAGAGATTTGTCAGTGGATTTCCATTAACATTTAGAGATAAGATTGAGTATGTTGAGCCTTGGTCACTTGAGGAAGTTAATGGGAAATTCAAACACTGTTTTGAGCTGTCAAAGTAAGAATGAATCTTAGCAAGTATGGTAAGGGAAAGATAAAGGTAAAGGTAAATGGCAGGCAAAAAGAGCAAGACCTTAGAATGCAAAATAGAAAGAGAATGTTGCACCGCATAAGAAGTTCAATGCAACTAGACAGGGACATGGGTCACAACAACATAATAGAGGTGATGGTACAAGACGGTTGGAGTGTTATACGTGTGTTTGAGAAAAAAATCTTTTTCCGTTTTTAAATCTATACAAATTTCAGGCCTTTTCTTCTAAAAACACACACCAAGGTAATAGTCTCATTCCCAATGGCAAGACAATTACTTGTGCAAAAATAATTAGGAGAAAAAAGGGCTAATTGGGTCACAACTTTGCAAGAATATGATATTGATATTAAACCAACTAAAACTGTTAAAGGATAAGGTTTTTGTAGATTTCTTCCAACATACCACCTGATGAGGACTCAGGTAATAATGTACACATATATGAGGTAATCCTAATTGACATTGAGTCCCAATATGTTTATCTTATATTTTACTTAAAAAATGGATATGCTCCGCTTGAAATCAATTATAAAAGAAAAATAGATTTAAGTCTAAAAGCCAATTGATATGAAACCATTAATGATGTGTTATTCAGGAAAAACTATGATACTGTATTACTAAGATGCGTTGAAAAGTTTGAAGCGCAAGAGATTTTGCAGGAACTCCGCGATGGACCAACTGGTGGACACTTTGGAGGAGATACCACTGCACATAAAATCCCGCATGCAGGATATTATTGGCTAACTCTGTTCAAAGATACCCATGCATATGTAAGGAAATGAAATATTTTTCAGACTGCAGCAGGAAGACAAAATAGACCAGCCTTACCTCTTCAACCGGTCAACATTGAACAACCCTTTGAACAATGGGGACTGGACATTATAGGTGAGATTGTTCCTCAGTCTTCCAAGTAGCATAAGTGTATCCCTACCGCTATAGACTACTTCACCAAGTCAGAGGAAGAAATTCCACTAAAAGTAGCCAATTCCGATGCTATTATCAAATTCATTGATCAGTTCATCATTACTAGGTTCGGATTACCAACTACACTTATGTTCGACAATGCATCTTATTTTTCAGGAAATAACATGATTTAATTTTCTCTTAAGAGGGGATTCAAACTTAAATATTCTACTAACTACTATCCCCAAGGGAATGGTTTGGAAGAATCAACCAATAAAAACCTCATAAGAATTATTAAAAGAACTGTTGATCAGAGCCAAAAGAATTGGCACAAATATTTAACATTTTCTATATGGGTTTATCGAATGACCCAGAAGGCCTCTATAGGTACTTCTCCCTTCAATCTGGTATACGAGAAAGAGACTATCATTCTTTCAAACCTAACCCTTCTTTCATTAGCCCTAGTCCAATTTATTGAAGAAACATCTTCCTCTTCTTTGTAATTAAGAATTTCTGAAATACTTAAACTAGAAGAATAAAGAGAAAATTCCAAGCTTACATATGCTTACCATCAACAAATAGTCACAATCTTCTTTTGATGCAAGTTTTGTTTCCCATAAATATTTTCAAGTTGGATTCATGTCCTTAAATGGGACAAGGCACATGACGAAAAAGGAAAGCATACTAGATTCCACAAAATGTGGCTTCGACCATTTAAAATTGTTGAAAAAGTAGGCCTATCAACTTTCATACTACAATATCTACAAGGAAATAGAGAGTCTCTTCCTGTTAATGGGTTTATTCTGATTTAAAAAAAATAAAATAAAAAATAAAATAAAATAAAATTTTTAGAAGAACATTTCTTCTACTGTAAAATATATTTGTATTCACATATTTAAGTCTGTAGAAAATAATGTTAAATAACATACTTCTGGATTTTTGTAAACATCTCTAATCATATTATTATTTTTCACTTTGAAAGTAGTCATTTTTAAAGAAATGATTACAAAATTGAAAAATTGGATAATTATCATGAAACTATGAAATCTTTTTCCATTGAAGCTATAAATCCTTTAACCATAAACTTCATAAAGCCTTTGATCTTATTATCAGTAAAAAGAATGTTTTCTTTAACAAAATAAAGACTATTTTGTAACTCAACATCTTTAACTCTAAAATTTCATCCAAAACTCTTATGGAGTCAATGATTCTCCCCATCCATTAATTATACTCTTTTTAGAGTGTAATTCAAAAATATATTAAACTTAAAAGATAAGAGGTCTCATCATGAGACTTCTTACCAAGATCATAGGGAAATAATAGGTTGACATTACCACTACTCAATATCAAACAAGGGTAATGGCTTATGATTATTTAAACCATAAGACAATGGGTCTCATCATGAGATAGCTTGTTCAGCTCAATTACAACCAGTGAATGACATTGTCACTATCTCGCCACCAAACCAAGACAATGGTTTTTTAAGAATAATATATATATTCTAAGGATTGCAATCGTAAATGGACGGGATATTGGATCATTGGTGGTTAAAAGGTACCCTATCGAGGCTATGAATGCTTGCTGGCAACAATGGCTCCACCTATGAAAAAATGAGTCTACCAAAATGATAAGTTTTATTAGCCGCCTACTTTATCTTTATAACTGATTAAATGACTGGTATAGATACTTAAAATTTTTCATCTATAAAGAGGTTTTTAAAAGATTACAATAAAATGAGATTTTTTTATTTAGAGTAATTTTACTTATCCAAAAATTTCAAAAATAGTTTTCCTTTCCTTAATCCTTTTTACTTATTAAAATCTTTAGAACTTTCATTTTTCTAAATAAGAGATAACTGGTTCTTCCAGTGAATCTCCAATTGTTGTGCTATTCAACAACCCCCCATTATTTATGTATAAATACCTTAGGAAATAATGGGGACCCTTTTTACATTTTTTAGTTAGAACAATAAAACATTTTTTTATAGTGTATAGGAAAATACTATGATATATGAAGGATTAAATCATATCCTATTGGCTGAAGGACTTAAGTGGAAAACCAAAATAAACCCCATCTCATATCTCAAATCGCAAATGCAACAAGCAAAACACAAAGTGCTCCACTCAAATATTGCGATGCGATATAATCCCAATGCATAAAATAAGGTGTAAAGGATTTTAGGAAAAAAAAGGTGAAACCAAAGAAAAATATCCCCGATGGTCATTCTCATAAAAAACCATTGGTAGGACCCGCTTACTACCACGACACCTTTTGCAAATCGAAAATCACAATTATTTTGGGTTACCATCTACCATGCCTTATTTCAAAGTCCCCGATGGGATATATCATATCACATCTCCGACAACCTTAAATACATCAATACAATCGATCGATCTTGCAATTGCGATATGGATATCGCATCGTAAAAATCATCACTCTTGCCCCTCCAATGTTCCGATAGCTCCAATTTTTCATTAAAGAACTTAAGCATTATTTAATAGTTAAAAATTGATCGCATATCAGTAAGATTAACACAAAGCATGTTTTAAAGTCATGCCCCCAAGCAAAGTTGTGATGCAAGAATTTTAATTAAAAGCCAAGTGTCTAAGTCAGGCACATGAACCCACGTTTCTCATAATTACTCAGCCATAACAGTATGATAGTCTCAAGCCTCCAAAGTGATTTTATGGTGTGTTGTTTAATGTTTCAGATTTCTTCTGCGTTTAAACTATATTCGCCATCACTTCAAGTTTTATTACTATTTTTCCCGCATTGCAAGTATTTTTTTGATCTGGATTTATGCAAGAACGCAATAGAATACATAAATAATCATAAACATAGAAATACAATGGAAATAAGGCTTCATTTCATTAATATCAAATCACAAAAATATGATTGGAAACATGATGGAAATAAAATAGCTAGGGTGCTGGTAGCGAATATCTGAGAAGAGATGTGGCGACTACAGACCTCTGAACTGTATTACAATGAGACTCGAGGGCCTATTTATTATGAAGAAACAATGGAGAATTCTAAACGTCCAAAAACCTAACCCTAGGAGATGAAGCACCAAAACTATGGGCCCCGTTTGGGTAAATTGGTGTTTCAACTTCCCAGGGACGTAACTTCGGCATACTATCTCCGTTTGGGGCTTCAAAACGGCTCCAGAAGTTCAAGACTAGAAAAAATGCTAAAAATAGTATGTTGTGAAAAAAACTGAAAAACACAATGGTGGGGCCCCAAGTGGAATAGGCGGGTGGCCACCAATTTCCACCTGGATCATTCCTCCCCCCTTAGGAAGCAATGGTCCCTATTGTGTTCAGTTCCTCCATGAGATGAGGAAACTTCTGTTGAACTTGGTCCCTGGTGAACCACTTGCCTTGGTGTAGGAGTTGGCCAGCTTTGACAGCCCGATACAGTTGGATCTTCTGTCGGCGAGTGTTCTTGATTTGCATGTCCATGATACAGTCTGTGGTGGCCTGTTCCTGAGTAGCTGCAAATGGCATGGCTACGTCAATGGGACATAGTGGTTGGAATCCCAAGCCCACCTGAAAGGGGTTGTGGTCGGTTGAGCTGTGGAGAGCCCGGTTATAACCGTGTTGTACATAGGGAAGGTTCTCATCTCATGTGCGTGGATGCTTTGAATTGTACATGCGTAGAATGTGTACAATCATCCTATTGACGACCTCTGTTTGGCCATCAGTTTGGGGATGGAAAGATGTGGACTTGGTGAGCTTGGTGTCCAACACTGACCAGAGGCTAGACCAAAATGTGCTGAGGAACCTGCTGTTGCGATCTAATATGATAGACTGTGGGATCCCAAAGTGCACCCACACTCGTTCAAAGAAGATTTTAGCAGTGGCTTCTGTTGTGATATTCTTCTTGCAGGCCGCCATAATGGCCATCTTTGAGAATCTGTCGATGACCATGAAAACACAGTCGTTTCCATGCTTAGTAGAAGGAAGGCCTAACATATAATCCATGGAGATGGATTCCCAAGGTCGACTAGGGGTAGGTAGCGGAGTATAGAGCCCTTGCCTCTTGATGGTCGGTTTGGAAATGGCACAAGCAGTGCAGGATCTGATGTACTTCCTAACATCCTGTCGAAGGTTCGACCAATAGAAATACTTCTGCAGTACTGCCACTGTTTTCTCGACCCCAAAATTCTCAACGACTCGACTGTAGTGTGCTTCCCATATCATCTTGGCACGCTCGCTTGAAGGAACACAAAGGTGTCCCAGGTGACATAATAGTGCATCTTGGAGGTGAAAATTTGGAACTTGCATACCCGCCAAGAGTGCCTTGTATGTGGAGCTGAATTCTGGATCGCTCTTATAGAGAAGCAGCCAATCAGAAGTCTCATGCCCACAAGAGTTGAGAACGGTGGTTATGGCCACGATCGGTGGTCGGCTGAGGCAATCTGCAACATTATTGGTGCTACCCTTCTTGTACTTGATGTTCAAATGAAATTGTTGCAGATATGTGGACCACTTCTGATGGTGATCGTTTTGCAACTTCCCTTGTGTCTGTATGAACTGCAGGGGTCGGTGGTCTGTGTGGATGATTTTCTCCTTCCCCAAAATGTAATTCTTCCATTGTCGACAAGCCTGCACAATGGAATACATTTATTTGTCATAAGTGGGATACTTTTGAATTGTGTCGGACAATGTCTCACTGTGATATGCCACTGGATGCCCCTGTTGATTAAGAACTACCCCAATAGCATAGTCAGAGGCATCTGTATCGATCTAAAATGGTTGTTGCAAGTCTGGTAATGTGAGCACTGGGGCAGAAAAAAGGCGATGTTTCAATTCTATGAACGCCTTCTGTTGAGATTCCGACCAACAGAATTTTGCTTTCGCTCCTCCCTTGGTGACTTGACTCAAGGGCCAAGTGATATGAGAGAATCCCAACACGAACCTGCGGTAGAAATTAGCAAGACCCAGAAAACTGCGAAGCTCTGTTAGGGTGGTTGGGGCTGGCCAATCCCGAATGACTTGGATCTTAGCTGGATCCACATGCACCCCCCTTTCATCAATAATGTATCCCAGATATTGAATCTGGGTCATGCCAAAAGTGCACTTCTCCAAATTGGCACACAACTTGTGTTGCCGCAGTGTTTGGAGGACTTCTCGAATGTGGTGGAGGTGCTCTTCCCAAGTCTAGCTGAAGATAAGAATGTCATCCAAGTATACCACTACAAATGAGTTGGTGAATGGACGCAAGATGTCATCCATCAACCTCATGAAGGTTGCGGGAGCATTTTTCAATCCGAAAGGCATGACGAGCCATTCGAAAAGGCCCTCCTTGGCTTTGAAGGCAGTCTTCCACACATCAGAGGGTTCGATTGGTACCTGGTGATACCCAGACTTTAAGTCGATCTTGCTGAAATATTTTTCCCCTTTGAGTTGGTCCAGAAGGTCATCAATCTATGGGATCGGGTACCTATTCCGGACAGTCATATTGTTCAGCGCCTGATAATCAATACAGAGTCTCCAAGTCCCATCCTTCTTCTGTACCAACACGATTGGGCTCCCATAGGGCAATGAAGTTGGCCGGATGTGACCTTTTTGCAGCAGCTCCTAAATCTGCCTCTTGATTTCATCATTCTCCAGAACAGAGCACCTATAGATCGGTCCATTGGGTAGCGGCGTGCTTGACCTGACAGTGTAGTGGCACCCCTGTGGGTGAGGTGAAGATGTCCCCGTACTCCTCCACAACCTTGTCCATTTATTGTTGTCGTGCAGAGGAGCCATGTATGGAGGTCGTGGCCACAATATTCTTCTTGCCCTGGGGGCGGATCATCAGGAAAACAAATTTCTTGGTTTGGGAAATGAGCTTACTGCATTGTTTTGCAGTAACCAAAGAGATAGTGGGAGGCAGTGGTACCTCTGGTATCTTGTACAATTTATTTCTCAAAGTAACAATAACAACGCGGGTCGGGACTCATACATAGCATGTCGCTTCCACAAGTATGGTTGGCCTAATAATACATTAGAAACATCAATAGGAGCAATGTCACACAATACCTCATCTGTGAAGGGCTTGATGCTATAGGGAAGGCGGCACTGCTGGCTGACGCATAGATCCCGTCATTGGTGAAGCCACTCGATGGTGTATGGTTTTGGGTGCACTGTGGTCGGCAAGCCCAACCGCTTCACGACATCTGCTGAAATGAGGTTCTTTTGGCTCCCATTGTCAACAATGAACCGTAGCAGGGAACCCTTTACCCACATCTAGGAGTGGAAGAGACGCTCTACCTCCTCTGGATCTTCTAGTTCCTCCTTCTGGATCTTCGTAGTGGAAACAGTGGCATTGGGCTTCGCATCAATAATCTGCTTCCCTTTGTCATTCACCTTGTTAGGTTCTGATTCAAAGTCGGAGCATGCATCTGATTCAGAAGCCCTCATCTCGGCCACCAGCGACTGCTTGGCCCGACACTCACTTGTGTTGTGAGTGGAGCTCTTATGGAACTCACACCACTTTCCCGTGTCCTTCTTTGGCTTCGCGGTGTTGTTGTGTCTTTGGCAGGTTGTCTTGGGCTGCCATGCCTTAGCTTTGTCCTTTGTTCTACGGTTTGGGGGCACCTTTCCCTTGCTTTTGATTCGCAGATCGAAAGTCTCGCTTATTCTGTTTGAATTTCTGCTCAATCTTGGAAGCATACCAATATGCTATACCAAGCGAGGAGATGTCGAGGAACTCCATTTCCTCCTGAATGTATCTGTGCATACAACCGCAATTCTTTAGCACCAAATGTTTCTTTGAATCTTTGATACCCAACTTTGTGCGTAGGGTATGGAACAAATTTGTTAGCTCATGCACATCTTGATCCCTTTGTTGCCGCAACGTGGTCCATTGTATGTAATTGTCCTCATAGCTCCCCACAGGATGGTATTGTTCCTTGATGGCATTTCGGAAAGAATTCCAAGTGGGTACGACTGAGAACAGAGAGGGTTCTATCTCATCTATTTTCTCACAGTAGGTTTCCCACCAATCCTTGACATGGGGGGTAGCTTTGAGGAGTGAAAAAATAATCTTCTCCCGATCAGAAAAATCATGAACCGAGAAATATCCTTCTAATAGATTCAACCATCTATCTATGACATCTGCATCTATTTGACCCTCAAATATGAGAATGTCAAAGTTTACTTGTACCTTAAAGGGAGTCGCGCTTCCAGAGTGGCTGCTGGATGTAGATGCGTCGCTGGTGGGCAATCGTTGAAGGATCTGAGAAAATTTATCCAATATCACGTTCCTTTGTTTTTCTAGGGCCTCCTCGAGCAATATTTTGATAGGATATCTTGCTCCCTCATATTTATTTTCGTCCCCCCATGGGCGTCCATCGGGGTTTGCAAGGCTGATCTTGCAAAGGTTCCACTAGATCGAGCCCTAACTCCTTATACCCCGACCTCGTTGGGGACATGCAAAGAAGGATTGAGAAAAAGCAGACCGCTCTGACACCACTGATCTGGATTTATGTAGGAACACAACAGAATACAGAAATAATCATAAACATAGAAATACAGCGGAAATAAGGCTTCATTTAATTAATATCAAATCACAGAAATATGCTTAAAAACATGATGGAAATAAAATAGCTAGGGTGCTGGTAGCGAATCTCTGAGAAGAGATGTGGCGACTACAGACCTTTGAACTGTATTACAATGAGACTTGAGGGCCTATTTATTATGGAGAAACAATGGAGAATTCTAAACGTCCAAAAACCTAACCCTAGGAGATGAAGCGCCAAAACTATGGGCCCTGTTTGGGTAAATTGGTGTTTCAACTTCCTAGGGACGTAAATTCGGCATACTATCTCCGTTTGGGGCTTCAAAACGGCTCCGGAAGTTCAGGACTCGAAAAACTGCTAAAAGTAGTAAGTTGTGAAAAAAACTGGAAGACACAATGGTGGGGCCCCAAGTGGAATAGGCAGGTGGCCACCAATATCCACCTGGATCATTTATTCATTCTCCTTTTTCTCATATTAAAGTCTACTCCCGAGAATCATAACTCTTGTGAGATGTCTAAGGCTGCAAAGAAGGGCAAGAATCCCATGGCTCCTCCAAACCCAACACCTCATGCTTTAGAAGTAACAGAGATGCCTCCACTATTATATGACACAACATGCGCTCTAGAAAGTGGGTCTTCCTCATGGGAATCCATGTACAGGTTATGAAAAACCTAGGATAATTTAAAGAGTAGCCATAATTGATGCTCCAACATCTTCTGAAACCTCTATCAATGAGGTCGCTAAATCCTTTCTCCACAGAATTGCCGCTCGCCCCAAATATTATTCCATATATTGATATGGTAAAATGGATAATCGACAGTCTCAATACCGTCAATAGGACATTTATGACTTCAAGAGATATAGCGATAGGGTTTTTTAAGACAGAGGATTTCAAGAAAATGTATCATATACCTAACCCATAGAAGGTATATCAAAAGAGTTTCATTGAGAAGTTTGCAAAAGAGAATAAACTACAGTGAGACCCAATAAGAAAATGGAGGCACAACCCTAACAAGCACAAACATGATGATAAGGGTATGTATTATGTATCTTCTCTTGCTGGTCCCTATTTCTACATTACTATTATGATATATAGAATTTTTGGTTCCCCTAATACAAATAAATTCTCAATCGAATGGGTCCCTCTCATGGAGGTTGCTTCAGACTCATATATTATGGATTGGGGTAATATCCTCTCAAAAATCCTAAACTATATAAAGAATAGTATAGTCACCTCCACGACAGTTCCCCCATTTTTTTTTGAGTGCCTATATCATGGACGAAGTATGTTTTACTTCATACATCCCAACCATGGGATGGAAATGGAACATTCAAGACCCTAATCCTATCCATGTCTATCATAGTATCCTTTGGGAATCCAAGTACGAATCTCATTTTTATATGATTTCCCATGGATTCATTTTACCACTTCACCAAGCTGTTTTTGGTGATAAAGCCCCAAGATTGTCAAATAAAGCCAAAGATGATTTCACGTCCATAGGAAAATGGTTTGGGGAAGAACTATTTACATATGTCGTAGTTTATGGAAGTCTTTCCAAACAACATGTTCTCCCACTATATGTACCAGACAAGCTCCTGACAAGATAAATTGCTTATTAAATAGTAAGGCATGGGTTAACTAAAGCCTTGAAGGAAGCTAAAAAATCTTCCTTCCCTTCTTTCCCTATCCATTGTGGTGTTTATGCTCTAGAAAACTACAAACATACTGGATTGGAAATCAATCAAATTCAATGTTTAAATCTATATACTATTCTTGGCATACAATTTGATCCAAATAAAGTGGCCCAAGAATTTACAGATCAAGTAAAGATCAGGAAATTTATTCATGAACCTGATAAGTATAAATATTTGTTTAAATATGTTGAGACCTGTTTAGAGGTTGAAAAGCTAGATGAAATTTGTATTAACCCTGAACAACTTTCCCAGTTTAATGAACAGAGGAACAAAAGGTTGGAGAGTATTCCTCTCGACATATTAAAGTTGTCTCAACCTGTTTCACAGAAATAATAGAAGTTGGAGCAACCTCCTAAGGACACTGAGGTCCTATAGAGAGCAAAGGAAGTTAAATCAACTGAAGAACATACTAGTAATCCATTGTTCAGCAGTGAATTGGATAAAGTCTGGAATCAACTTGACCAAAAACTTAAAGGACATCAAGAGGAGAAAACCATTGATCCTAAAGAGATGATCAAAACACCTCAAGACAAAAGTCAGAGCCCACTCACTATTGGGGCTTATGATAATACTGTCAATACAGAGAAAATTGAAATGATACCGACCTTCCCTTCATCTGAAATTGTTCTAAAGATTGAAGAAAACCCTCCTATCAACATCTTTTACAGTCCTAAACATTGGTTTGTTATGAGCAGACAGAGAAGGAGAAGGAGAGTTGATCAATCACATGCATTAGTCCCTGGTGAAATACCCATGGAATTAGTGTGGAAATATCCACATCTAAAGATCTGACAAGGTTGACACAATTTGCATGTGCTTATGCATCTTCCACAATTGACAAGGCATCAGAGGTCCAACAACTAGTGAAAGAGAAGGATGAGAGAATCCTACAATTGGAACAAGATTTGTTATCATAAAAAAAAAGTATTGATCTTCAATTGTAGTCTCAATTGTTACAGCTCCAGCAAAGCATTGATCAATTAAAATTACAACATCAAACTGATATCAATACCAAAGACACTCAAATTCAAAAATTCTAATTCAGATTGGAGCAATTGAAAGATAATACAAATATAAAGGACTTCAAAAAGGAAGCTTTGGAATTGAACATCATGTTGGCTCAACAAAAAGTAGTATTTTTTCAAAAGTTGACAATCATCAATGATCTGTGTGATAAAATTGATTCATTGATGAATCAAAAGGTTGACCTAAGGACAAAATTTGATGATATTGATGAAAAGATCAAATAATTTATTTCTTGGCAGGACAGTGCAAAGGGCAGGAAATAAAATATTCCCAGAATAGAGGATTCCAAAAAGGAAATCCTATTTACTGATTGGGACATACAACTGAAACAAGCATAAAGAGCAATATTTAGATCAAAAGATGTGACTAACAATATTGTTGAAACTATCAACAATAATCTATTTGGTGCCAATCTAATCCATGAATGTCCACTTGGTTCACTTCCTAATGTCAAATATTTAATGAAACGGTGGTAAGAAATGTCAAAGACAAAAGAAGAAAGCATTGAGAAGTTAGCGAAACTTGAATGGGAGAAGTACTAGCAATATCTAGTGAAACCACACAATCAGTGGTTGATGTTACGTTGTCTCACTAACATGTCCTCCCATATTCTTCCTGCACTATCAGATGCAGTTTATACTGGATAGTGGTGCATCATGCCAACTCAGCCTCTTGAAGTATAACCAATGTTGGATATTTATCAACTCAAGGAGGGAATGGGAAAGAAAACATCATCAAACTCCCAAGCTAGTCATGCAATAAACTCTATTTCTGTCTTATTTTCACTTATTTTAAGGAGAGTTGTTTGAAACTCCTCGGTACTTTGTGTTTTTACTATTTTTATATTTTCAATGTTTAATCTATAAACTCTTTCATGTCTACAAAGAAAGGGTCCTGGATTTTTTTGAAGAAGGCTTTGGGAAGTTGCACTGGTGTACTCTTGAAATCATATTAATAGAAAGATTGGACCAAAGATTATTTCTTCCATGGGCAGAGTTAAGATATACATAGTACTTCTATCTTTATATTGTTTTTCTATTTTTATGTGATTGATAGTCATACTTCTTTTATATTTTTTGGTTATATGTATATTTTTAATACAATTGAGCATTAATTCACTATTGAACATGCAAAGATTGTGTCCTTTTAATATATATACAAGACATGAAATTATTATGAGCTTAATCAATTAATTTTATTAACTCTTTAATCAAATTAATTAACTTTAATCGTTTTTCACTTATGTAAGTGTTTGATAATCTTCATCCTCATACACTTAAGATAATCTTTCAAGAGCACATACAAAGAAAACATAATTAATCTTGAGATATAGATAGGTATATATATACCCTTCTAGCTCATTATCACTCCCATTATCAAGTTACATTTAGTTATAAATACCCACATCCATTCAATTATACCTTATTGGGAAACTTGTCCCATTATCCCCAGTCAGAGCCGCTATTCCAAACAGAAAAGGAATGGTTCTTAAGTTCTCGACCAGGTCTTTATTCCCTGATGTTGTTGCAACGATTTTTGAGGCATCAACAGAATGATAGCTTGGGAGAGCCACAAACATGTGTTATGGCTGTAGAGGTCTGGGAAAATACTTTATTGTGTATAAATATATTAAAAACTATTAAATGTGTCAAAGTGAGAAATCCCTAGAAGAAAAGTTATTAATCAAACGAGAACCATGACCTCGAAATGAGAACACTAGCCAATAAAACCCAAAAAAAACATGAAAAAACAACCCAAAAAAGAAAAGAGTTTATGTTAGAACGATGTTTTTTTTTGGGATAAATTTTCAAAATGACAGCAAAAACATTTTTTTGCGCAAAAAACATGAAAAAATACCCTAAAATAAAAAAACGTTGATGCTCACATCAACATTTTTTTTTGGCTAAAATTCCAACATTTTTTAGCAGTGACATTAAAAATAAAATATCATGACTCCAAAAATCATTAAAATTCTAATAGTTTTTAACAATATGGTGAAGATAAAAATCACGACTCGAAAAAGCCTAAAAATTCCAACACTTTTCAACCATAGCATTAAAGATAAATATCATGAATATGAAAAATGTTATAGTTTTGGCATTTTTCAACCATGGTGTTAAAGATTAAATATCATGACTCCAAAAAACCTTAAAATCTCAACAATTTTCAACCATGGAATTAAAAACAAATATCATGACTATAACAAACCTTAGATTTTCAACATATTTTGAGATCAATTATCATGACTAAATTAAACCTTAAAAATAAATACCTAAATCAAAAAGTCATTATACCAAATGCTAAAAATATAGTTTTTTAAAATCTTAGCCTAAGATAACTTGACACATTGGAACGAAAACTTAAAAATTAGCTAGCAAATAGACACATAGTGGGGGCATTTGATCCATTGCAATTGAAACTTAAAAGTAAACCATCAAATTAACACATGGTGGAGACAAACTTAATTTATTATAATGAAAAATAAAAAAATCAACTATCAAATCAACACATATTAAGATCAAGTTACTAGTCAAAGAATTGCAACAAAAAATAAATAAATAAAATTTAAAAGAACAAAACAAACAAAATTAAAAATTAAAAATTAAAAATAAATAAATAAATCATAACAAATAAATAAATAAATAAATCATAACAAAAAAAAATTAAAATTAAAAAATTAATAATTACCAATAAAATAAAACATTGAAAAAGGTAAATTATATATATATATATATATATATATATATATATATATCAACAAATAATCATAAAAATTTAATAAATTAATAAAGAAAATAAAAAAAAGAAAAAGTATATATATATATATATATATATATATATATATATATATATATCACATTAAAAAATAATAAATATAATATAATTGTATTACAATATAGATTAAAAAAAACTATTAAATAAAAAATAATTGTACATATATATATTAAAAACTAAAATGTAACATTAAATTAAAAAAAAAATTATATATATATTAAATTTAAAAAAATAAATTTAAATGAACATAAAATAATTAAAAATATTAAAAACAATTAAAAATAAATAAATATTGCTCTGAACTATGGCCACGTGGCCACTAGTCAGGGGAGGTAGGTCGATTCTAAGGAATCAGCCTACCACTCCTTCTCTGTCGAGAATCGGTCTGCTACCCCTGTGTAATCGACTTGCCACCCACACCTATTTGCCAAGCTCCTGCTACCCTAGCCTGCAACCTCTTGGAAACTGGGGCAATATTTAATTTAATTTTTATTTTCTTTTTTAATATTTTAAATTGTTTTTTTTTATGTATTTGATTATTATTATTTTTTAAATTTTTTTATGTTATTTTTAAATTTTTTAACATTTTTTTAATATATATTATTTTAAGTTTTTTATGTTATGTTTTTTTGTTTTTGTTTTTTAATATATAATTTTTAAATTTTTTTATGTTTTGCTTTTTTATTTTTATGTTAAAGTTATATATGTTTTGGAAGAACACAATAATGAAGCTCTAGAAGATGATGAGCATAGGTTATATGATATTGATGGTTAAGTTTAAGTTATGCTTGTAAATCAAGCTTACTTTTGAGAACTATTTATTAGTTATACTTGTAATGGTTTGACTTGGAGATTTTATGATAAGAATAAGTATTCAATTATTGTTGTTATATATTTAATATTTGCATCATTTGATTTTCACTTTAATTTTTATGTAAATTATTATTTTTGAAAACAAATTGTGAATATTATTATTTTTAACTTAAAATTCACAAAAAAGATTATTTAAAAAGAATTTGTTAAAAATTTCTCATAAAAATAATTTATTTGACACGTCATTTTTAGTTAAAAATTCTCAAGATGTGTATTTTTTTTATTATATCTTTATTCAAAAAGTGTATTTTTTTGTCCAATATTTAAAACTATTGTTTTTTTAGTGACAATTATTTGATGTACACTGAAATATTAATTAATGATACATAAATACATAGAAAATCCTAACTTTAAAATTTTGACCTTTTTTTTTTTAAACTATGCAAAAAAAACGAAGATTTCATTCCAAAAAAAATTGAAAGGAAAAAACAAAAAACACAAGCCTCAAGAACATTTAAAAAACAAACATCTCATGAAAAAAGAAGATGACAACTACTTCAAAAATTGTTAAATTTAAAAAATAATTATCCATACTTAATACGTTAGTAAATTTAAAGTGTCAAAAAGTTGATGATGTATCAACACTTTTTGAAATCAACATGAAAATCACTGACATTTAAAAACAAATGTTCATTAAGAAAAATTTTAGTGTAAAAAATATGCTAAAAAAAGTGTATTTTGAATCAATGTTTTTCAAAATTGGATAATTTTTTGCTACCTCTAAAAAAGTGAGAACTCGGTCGAGTTCCTGTTTGATTGGTAGTTGTGTTTATACCTCAGAGGAAATTAGAAGTTGAGTCTCATATGCCCCTATGGTCATGCGAATGACTGAAGGTGAGAGCGAGATATTATTAGGGTTGTTGATATCCTCCCCGATTTTACATCGTTGGATGACCCCAGAGGTATTAAATGGGGTCTAAATCCTTACTAGAACCACCATGATCGAGATCTAAGTGTGGAGAAATCTCGAGTTTTTACATATCACATAGGCCACAAGCCTGATATATTAGGGCCTGGAGGAGTTAGGACGCTTGGGCCTGAGAAACCTAGTGACCGAGTGCGACAATCGAAGGTGGGATAGGAGAAATCAGGGCTATTGTGAGCTAAATTCTTATAACCACCTACGTGTCCCAAAATTTTTTCCAGGAGATTTCAAGGGGAGATCAAATGGAAATTCCTGGGATTTAATTCTTAGGGTGATTCGACACTACGGGGACGATTATACACCTTAGCACGAAGTGGCGAATGAAAACTCGATCTCCCTTTACAACATGATTTGATGTGAGTTGCATGATGTTGAGGTACACCAGGACCCACAAATACGTGGCACATAACATGGAGGGTGTGTTGAAGGATGATGCCACCTTGACGTTTAGGACCAGTGACATCATCTTGGACCCCAAATCCCAGAGGTTTCAAGTGGAAGCACTGCAGAGAACTCCTGTGATATTATCTCTGTCAAGATGTGGCATGATGGGGCCCATTCCACAAGTCTAATTTTGTAGGAGTTGAAAAGGGGGAAGCTTGTATACAATATGTTTAATATATATTATGGAAGAGACCAAAAATGATGTGGCGTGGCACCGATAGAGCTCACGGGTGGTAAAAACCCTTAGTAATAAGTTCTTGAGATATGTCAATAAGCCATTGGTTAGAGCACTGATAGAGTGGATAATGTCATATTGAGATGACATCACCCTAGAGATTTCCAAAGGATGCTTGTGGTCAAACTCCTACGGAATTTTTGTCCTCGGACATAGAAATCTAATAAAACAAGTGGTTATTAGTTAACAGAGGGGATCTCCATCCCGCCCCTCGGAACCCTCGAAATTTTGATTTGTGTACAAAAAAAACCTCTAGGATTAAACTCTTGTGGTGAGGTGACAGGAGAGGGGTTTGCGTGCTCCATGGTATATATTTAAAAGGGGGACAGTAATATATATATATATATATATATATATATATATATATATATATATATATATATATATATATACGTGCATGGTCGTAACCCTTTAGAGTCTTTCTATATTATAATACATGCTTGTACGTGGTACCTCATGAATGAGTCAACAAATGATAAGGAAAGGATGTGGATGGCCATGTGGGCCATTGTTTGAAGGCTCCTATATTTTGAAAATTTTGAAAAAAATTGAAAAATTTAGACCCCATTTCCAAAATGGGAAAAATAGAGGTTGGGTTAGCTAAGTAAAAATCTATTTATACCATAGTGGGTACTATGGATAGTAGGGGGTATTGTTACAAAAATACATATGGAATACATCATGGACCTTAACATTTAGAGATATGGTAAGTATGTATGCCATATGTCCAACTCTTTCCAAAATATCAAACACCCACTGTAGTGGGTGCCAATTTGGCATAGCTTCACATTCTCAAGGAACTTATCTTGGGCTTAACCCAAAGGTACACATGATCCCCCATCTTAATGGTCACGTTGATTATGTTTTTATCTGCATAAATATTTACCTAGGATGCATTCAACCTCTGGTTGATTCATAAGACTTCCTATTTGATTTCCTTTAGCATGTTAGGCCCAATTGTAACATGATCCACTCAATGGTCCCAACAAATTGGCGCATTAGACTTCCGTACATGTTGGGCCTCAAACAAACTCATTTTGAGTGATTCCTGATAGTCATTATTATATAAAAACTATACTAATGCTATATAACCCTCCCATTTAGTAGGTTTACTCATGACATACATGTGATCATATCTTCTAAGATTTAATTTTTCCATTTAATTTTCCCATATTTTTTAGGATGGTAGGAAATATTGAATGTTAATTGTGTTCCAATTACTTTAAACAATGTTTTCCAAAATATTTAGACAACTTTAGCATCTCGATCAGCCACCATTACCTCTGGCATACCATGCAATATAAAAATTTCTTTCATGAAGATCTCAACAATATAAATTTCCTTATAAGTGTATTAACTACAATGGAATTATTTGCTTTACTTAGCTTGTCCACTACTACCATTATGGAATCATGTTACTTCATAGTCTTTCAAAATCCTATGATGAATTCCATGTTTATGGTTTCCCACTACCATTTTGGAATTGAGATACGTTGCAACAAACCTACCAAGTGTATATGCTTAGCCTTAACTTGTTGGAATTCCAAACATCGAGAAATGTATTTTTCAGCTTTCTTCGTCATCCCATGCCAGTAATATAGTTCCACATTGTTGTAATCATGTTGTGATAACCATGGTTCCTATACTAAGGATTTTTTATATAGTTCATCCATGATGAAATTTTCCAATTCAGTGGAATTTAGTATATACATCCTATCATGGTACATAAATAATAGATCCACAGTTAATTAATATCATACACACCACGTTCCTTTATTACTTTCTTGCAAGCATTCCTTGATGTGCTTAAAATGTGCATCATTTTGAAAGGCATATTTTATATTAATTCTCAAGTCAACCTCATATGTGTTGATTGATACAATGTGCATTACCTACGTGTTGTATTTTAATGCATTTTCCACATGATTTTCCTTTCCTTTTATATGTCAAATTTGAATGTTGTATTCACTAATGAGTTATAACCACCTCGATTATCAAGAATTCAATTGGGGCTGATCAAATAAATATTTTGACTCAATATGTTCAATAATTAATACAAAATTGTGCCCAAGAAAGTAATGTTTCCATGTATTAAGGGCATGGATAATAGTTGTGAGTTCCAAGTCATGTGTGAAATAACACCTTTCATGGTCATTGAGCTTCTTAGACTCATAGTTGATTACATATTGATCTTGCATGAGGACTCCTCCTAGCCCTTCCTTGCATGCATTAATGCACAATACAAAATATTTATTTGGATATGCAATCGTAAATATCAGTGCATTAGTAAGCATATGCTTTAGCTATTGAAAAATTTATTCACATTCCCTTGACAAAACAAACTTCACCTCTTTCTTCTATAATGAACTAATTGGGTGGCTAATATTGGAGAATCCTTGGATGAATTTGTGATAGTAACCTAACGATTCCATGAATAATGTCACTTCAATAACATTCCTTATGGTAGGCCAATTCATGATGGTATTTATCTTATCAGGATCTACTAATCCCTTATTTTCATATCAAATACCCAAATCATTATTTTCTTCTAATAGAAATCACACTTGTTGAATTTAGCATATAACTGAGGATGGTAACGAAAATGGTCCTTGCCCTCACCCACGCCATCGAGGGTGTGGGAAGGGTGGAACCCCCGGTTGAAGAAGCGTTTTCACCCTCGCTCTCACCAAATAAGTCACAATGGCTGACAATTAATGTCTAGCTGGTTGGCTTTGTTTGAATGTCTGTCTGGCTAACTGTCTGGCTAGATGGAAATGGGTGGCTGGAATGGGCATTGGATTGGATATGTAGCGGGTAGTACTTATATATAATGGCTGAGACGAGCACCGTTGAGCTTACCCGTAAATACCTACAGCAGGGTGTGTTGCGGGTTCCTTATTCATACAATAATTAGCCGGCCAGATAGCAACTGAGGGAGAGCTAATAGATAGCGCTCGACTCGGACCCCAGGGGCCCTTGGTCGGATCAATTTAAAAGCTCCTATTCCCTGCTCCGAGGAGGACCACTTATTGTAAGGTCGGGTTCAGACTCTATATCATCTTGACCATGCCACCTTTATGCACTGCATTTACCATATTGCATAGGCTAGGCTCCTGCTTGTAATAAGTATAGGCAGTTTGTAATCCGTATAGGCAGCTTGTTATCCGTATGCTCCAAGTACTTGCAATATTTTCTTGAGGTGTTCTGCCTATTATTCCTTAAGTCTTCAAGTAAATGAGTATGACATTAGTGAATATCAATAAAAATTTGTCCAACTACTTACTGAGGTGTTGTTCATAAAAAACATCAATGTAGTAGGGAAATTGGTAATCCTAAAACAAATGTCTACATACTCGTACTACCCATATTGGGTGAAAAATGTTATCATGTGAATGTCCTCATATTTTATCTTGACTTGGTGGTATCTCGATCTTAAATTTGTCCTGGAGAACATTGTGGCGCCTCACAATTAATAAACAAAATCATTAGTCTGTGACAATGGGTACTTATCCTTGATAGTTACTTTGATAAGTTACTAATAGTCGATGCACAAACTAAGAGTTCCATATTTATTCTTCACAAACAATTTTGGTGCTCCCAAGGGAGACATATGTGGCAAAATATATTCCTTGTCCAACATCTATTTTAACTACAACTTCAACTCCACCAAATCGAGTGTGCTTATATTTTAAGGTACGCGACATACTGGTATTACTCCTGGCATGAGCTCTATCAAGTAATCCATATCTTGCTTAGGTGGAAATCCTAACATCTTTACTAAAAATTCTTGTTGGGACTAGGGAAAATTTTAAGGATGGAAATTTATTTTAATGCTTATAAACTTCGGCGAATCTTACAAGTCCTTAATTTGCTAATTTTAAAATTTTTGGAGATATTTTTGTAAAAATATTCAAATTTATAATGATTTAATATTAGTATCTATATAATTTTAGCGATTTTTAAGGTAAACTAATTTTATACTATAAAATTTGGGCGAATCACTTTTAGAGAAAATGGAGATTTGGCGAATCTTTTTTTTGGAAAAAACATAGAAAAATAGGCCACCTGCGAATATTAGCCACTAAAATTTTCCATGGTTGGGACTCTTACAATATGGATTAATATTTGAGATTTTCCTCTCTTTTGTCTATTAATTTTAGTGTATAGCTACCATTATTTCCTATATCATTTCTTAAGCCCCATTGGTGATACATGTATTGCAACTATAGGTTTTGATACATATTTGAGAATCCTAAGATGTATATCATCATCCATACATTCTAAGGTCTTGTTGTAAAAGTTTAGGTTGACTTGGTCTTTTCTCAATTGATTAAGACATCATACGAGCCTACAAGAAATATATTCAATGTTTCCTGCATGTTTAGCTCATTCATTTCAGTCAAGAATGCTAAATCATTCACCTTCCTTTTAGTCATTGTAGCTATTTGTTCCATCCACAGTTTCTTATGTTGATTTTTTGAAGGACACCAACATCAAAAACTTGGGGAAAAACATAACTAAGGTTAGATCTAGGGTCAATTAAAATAGAAATAGGTCACTAGGATATCATACCTTCTACTTCAACCATTCATACCTAGTGTTATGATTGTTGGTTCTCCATCATTACATGGATTCGTGGCATCTATTATGCTACATCATTGATGGTAGTAGCTTATTGCTTTTGATAAATCCTTTTGTTTCATCTTGTTTGTGCAAAAAATATCAAAGTGTAATTTCTTCTTTTTTAATCCATTTTATTTTTTTCCATGGTATCTCTCAGCTTTTTGGAAATTTACATTCAGAAATTATGTTGGAATTTCTTTATAGCTAGGTAACTCATTTTCATACCCTTTCCTAAAGTCTTTTGTTGTTGTCAATTTGAATCTCTTCTCCTTCAAGCGAGTTTTGTCTTTATTTTTCTAGGGATTTTACAGCTTGGGTTGACACATTGATTGCACATAACGGTAATTGACATTTCATATCATAATGTTGGGAGTCTTAGGCTCATCAAACTCTATCTTAACTAGGTAGGACTAAGGAATTCCATTGAGAAACCATTGTATTTTTCCTTTTCTCATCCTTAATATATGACATAGTGAAACAATGCCATAAATATGTTTACTAATCATAGATAGTTAGTTATTCCATATTCAATTCATGGAACTCCCTAATCTTCCCATTATAGTATCATTCTGATAAGTACTTCCTCTTAAAGTATTTTTTGAATTGTTTCCATGTGATATTCCTCTCATTGATTCCTTTTACATTCTTTAGGACTTCCTACCATATGTAATCGCTTTCATTCATGTTGAATATATGCACTTAGGATTTTTTATTCCATGAATAGTTGTGTGCACATAAGTGATTCTTAAGTACCGAGAGAAATTCCTCCTCTTTGCCTTTATTTATTTCACCATCGAAGATAAGTAGCCTTGAATTCTTGAATTCTTCATGAAAAATAGTTCCAAAATTATTCTTCTTCTCCTTCTTGTGTAAAAAAAACTTGGAACTATTACTTGAAATATCAATGGAGTTGCTTGTCCTATTACTAGAGGAATCAATATATATTGTCACTAGATGTACCTGTTCCCTTACTTTCAGGCCTTTTTCTAGGGGTATTTTTCCCTATGTTAGTGATAGTTTGCCCATGTTTTTGAATATATGGTGGGATTTTCACCTCCCAAGGGGGGATTTATTTCAACAATGTTACCATTGGGTCCTTGCTCCAATTGCTTCTAGATTTTAGATATACTTTGTAGTTGCATGAGATTCAATTCTAATTTACTTTCCTATTCCTGAATTAACCTTTAATTGTTTTCCTTATAGCTCTAGATCCTTTCTTTCAGGATCCTCATTGTTTATGCTAGATTCAAAGGTGTTTCCACAATCCTCCTTTCTTCATATTCCTCATACATGATGTGTGAGTTGCCTTCTAAAGGGCACTTTGCCATCTTTTATTTATTGTAATGTTTTTTGAACTCTTGTCACTTACGTCTTATATTTAGTATTGTAACACAATAAATTTAGTTTTAAGTTGTCATTATAGCAAAATTATTAAAAAATAATATTTTTTAAGTATAATTTTGACCCATAGTAAGCCAATGTTGTAACTCTGCTTTGATACCACCTCTAATGAGCCTAGTCGTTGAGTGCACTTTTAGGGACATGTAAAATTATATTGACAAGGGTTATGTGTATTGCCACAATAAATCGTTTTTGAGTGATATTGGACACATGATACCCCTTTTTATTATTGCTGGTAAAGGGACAATTTCATTCCAAATAGGACTAATGTTTCACACCAGATATCGTTTCTCTAGTGACATAGTGATTTGATCATTCTCCCTTCTCATTTATTATTGAAAAAGGATAGTTACACTTGCTACATCACTAGCGTAGGTTAATTTGTTGATGATAAAGGGTGTTATCCTAAGGTGTTCAAGACCTATGACACCAAATTTCACTCCCTTGATGTATCTATTCTTGGAAATATAAAGGGTTGGAAAATTCAACTAGGGGGTTGTTGCAACTATTGCAACAACCATTCTATATTGAATGTAGTCAAACATAACACAAGAAAAGACCACTAGAAATTTTTTTTTATGGATCAACCAAAAATGATAATAGTCATGACATGTGGAGCTTATTTTACCATGCCATTCTTCCCATTCATGTGCCCATTTGTAGAAAACCTATTTATTTACCTTAGAAATATAATGTTAGAAGTTGAGGCATAAAATTGATCTATACAAAAAATATGTCTTTGTCCCTACAAAATATTATTAGAAAATGTATTGACATCACTTCCAAATATAAATATTAACCTCATTATCATTATAATATTCTACTTCCTAAGATCCTTTCCACGTTTGGAAGTGGATGATAAGTTTTTATCAATGTCTTTGACTTCACCCTAATATTCCACTCAGATTTGATAGAGTATAAAGATGATAAAGGGGGCATCATATGTGTGTTTGTGTGTATGTGTTCACACACACATGTATAAAAACACACCAAGGCATCAAATATTGTAGGTGATTGACACCATCATATATTATTGCAATACATAGATTTGTGTATGCACAAGTATATGTGAATAATAACCATATTGAGGATGAGAATGCATTCCATCACATGGACCTTAAAAACTTCTTTCCTAGGGCCAACCCCCAAGAATACAATGTTGGGCTTGTATAGTTATACTAATGTTTGATGCTAAGAGATAAAAATTCCAACTCTACATGCTTAATCATTTAGGATAGTTATGCCCTCTAGAAGTACTCTAAAGTGGCAAAGAAACCCTCCAAAATTATCAAATTGATAATATATATGAATTAAAAAAGATGGAGGTTGTTGTGCCCATGAGTCTACCCCATCCCTAACATAATGTTGCAAATTTCTTGCCCAACATTATACATAGTTGTAGGAAAGTATTTGAGGGAAATTGCAACAATATTAAAATCTTCCAAGAGTCCAACAATAGTACTCGAGACCACCTACATATTGACATATTTCACACTCATATCCAACTTGGAAGATTGCTCTAGTTTTGTTCCATGTTCATATTTAAAAATATGGACATTCAAATTGTAAGAAGAGACTACTGTATGCTACGCAAGGTCATGGTGTCTCCTTGTAAGGTGAAAAAGAAATCTTATAAATTGTCCTCCTTTCTTAAAAAAATTGATTATGAGGAATATTTAAGGTACCATTCAAGGAACTTCACCTCTTTAGACAATCTACATTTCCATGCCTTCATCTATTAGATTGGTCCTTTTAGGATTTGAGGGCTAATGTATATGGTTTTTTTTTAATAACACGAAGGTGAAATCAGGGAGTAGTACCCCACTTCTATGGGTTTTTTGGTTATGGTTATTTTCTTAACAGATGAACCCCCTTATTGGTTTGCACTCATAATTAGTCAATTATAAAACAATTTTAATTAATTAATTAAATACATTTACATGATTTAAAATTGGCCCATCATAATTCGAAAATCACCAAAGCATCTATGTTGCAATTTACAGTGACACGAAGTCATACTTATGGTTATATATTGGGAGAAAATGGTGTGTTACATATTTTGTAGAAGAAAATTAAGAAATTTTGGCCTATGGATACACAAACAACGGTAGAATTTTCCAAGCCTTACTTGCTTCATATAAAATTTCAATAAATTTAGGTGGGGCAACAATGTCCAAAATTTGTATTGGGATTATATGTGGCCTTGCATAACTTCATGTGATAGTTAAGTCATATATTGTGCATAGGGGTACTAAAGTTAACAATATACTCAATGAACATTTCAATCCTACGAATGCAAATTCTGGTATAGTTAAACTTTTCATCGATACTATTACTCATATTAACACATGTTTTACTAGAATAATTTCTAATTTAAATCTAGAATATGTTAATAGAAAGAAATATGATGCTCCCCTGAAGATGGACTCATTTCAGTAGTCCGAGATGTTAGGTTATAAAACTCCCTAACAAGTTATTCCACACTATTACAAAGCTATCTCTACCTGTATGGACTCTCTATTAAAAATAAAGTAGATGTTTATAGTTTTAGGGTAATTATGCCAAAAATACTTAGTGACAGAAGAAACAAACTCAAGATGGCCAATAGAACAACAATTTATTCTCTAGATGACTTCATAATTACATGATGCATAATAGTGCAAAGGGTGCAAAATTTCATTACCAAAAACAATACATCAAGCACCCCAAATAATATGTTATGATTTGAAGTTGGTGTTTCAATGCATAAATTATCAAGTTCAATACTTTAAAAGATAAATTTTGACCATGACTAAGGTTCGTGAGGTAGTATTGGAATTAACAAATGCACTTCAGGTATTCAACCATTTATCTATAGTGACCAAACATCACTCACATAGATTTGATAAGAAGAAAATATAAATGCATGATGAATATTATAAGCATATACTTTATGTTTCCAAAGTTCATAGAGTGGCAATAGATCATGAAGAATGAAAAAACTATCAAAAAATTGAAGTTTCATGTCAAGCTATCTTAGCTAATGAATGCTCACCATGGAACTGATGAGGAATATAAATTGCAAATGAAAAGAATGTTGCGCGAAAAAATGTCGTGGTGGGATAGGCAACAAGAAGAACACTTTGAATATGTGAAGGAATTATAGATGGGCATTGGAAGATCTAGATCCACTCAAATGGTAATCAATAGTCTTGATGAAGTAGGAAGTCAATCCTACAAGGATTGGAGAATATATGGCATTACAAATTGTGTTCCTATCACCATTACAGGAATTGAAAAGATTTTTGTGCTAACAAATTAAATTTTGTTAATAAAATTTGACTATGTAAACTTGCCAAGTAATGTTTCATGCAATACTTGTTATGCACCAACATAGTAAATGTATCTCATGTATCATGCTCTAGTGTGAAGGTTCTTCCAAGTATTTTTTTCATAATTCATGGATGGCAAAGATAGTAAACCATTAAACTTGATTATAGGAGCTAACTCAAATTAAAAGAATATAACTCATGACCTCCCAACTTTAAAAAATAGATAAGAGGTTTCATATCTAACTTAACTACTTGAACTCGCTTTCAAAAAATTTTCAAATTATTTTATTAAAAAAATAACAACAACGATTATATTTACTAAAATACAACTCAACCAAGTAACTTCCTTTCCCTCTTTCTTTTCTTCTTCTTTTTTTATTTTTTTTTATTTTTTTTTATTTTTTTAATCCTTTTGATTTCGTAATATAAAAAATGTGATAATCACTTTAACTAAAAAAGTGTGTAGTAGTTGGTTTGTAAGATAATTTTTAAACAGTGGAAAAATCTATCATAACGTAGTAATCAAACCAATAGTAGAGACAACCATTACTAGTCATAACGCAGTAATCAAACCAATAGTAGAGACAACCATTACTAGTTGTTATTCACAAATGCAGGTTGACTCATTACTGTTATTCAAGGAAACTCATGACACCTATAATTACTCATTGGTAATGAGTAAGGAGGCAAACTTTCACTCCTCCCATATACCTTTAAATCTTAGGCCATTAACCAGTTTCCATACATAAAAACAAATTCTCAACCAAACAAAAACTTTAAACATTTTATGAAAAAAATATAACAAAATTATTTAATTTAAAAATGTATTTCTTATTGCGTAAGATAATCACTTATAAAAGCTGTGATATAAAATTCTTTGTCTGGCAAAACAAATTTAAAAAACTGTCATTTACAGTTTTTCACTCAAGTGGATTAGAATTTCATTATTTCTTGAGGGTCACTTCAAAAAGCATTATTTCTCATGGGTCGGTGTAATAATATGTAATTATGTGGGCTGGTTGAACCATCATAACAAACAAGTGTATAAATAATGAATATATATTACTTGTTTTTTTCCAATATTTATGTTTGATTATTAAATGAAGATGCGCGAATTCACTTTGAGATTATAATAATTGTTGAAATTGGTTTCATATCATTTAAATACAAGTTTAACCCAATTATCAATTTCTCTATACATAAATGGAGAAACAAAAACATATTCTATCATTTGAGCGTTCATTGTGTTATGAATACTTAGAACAAATTTAAGATTTGAGATTAAGTAACTTGATTGACTATATAAATCATATATGAAAACACACATAAATTCACTTGGAAATTATAATAATGATAATTGAAATCAATCCCATATCATTAAATACAAACTTAACTCAATTATCAATTCCTCTATACATTTTAGAAAACAAAAACTATATTCATCATTTTGACAATCTTTACATCATCTTGATGCAAGGTGGCATCTTAGTTTGATGGCTGAAATCTAGTGGAGGGATTAGGTATAGCTTTAATTTTATTTAAGCTAGTGGGCACAGTTCTCGATTTATCCCAAAGACTTGTAATTCAATCAAAACCATAAAACTATTGACTGAATCAGCAAATCTACTTAATGGTTGTGTCAGAGCATCTTTTGTTATTATTATAATAGCAGGTGTGCTTATATTATAGTCAATGGTTCACTGAATTACTTTCACTGCATATTGAAAGATACCATTGAACTACTTCCCCTGTATATCCAAAAATGTATCGTTGATAGATAGAGTTAGATCATTAACTATGTTTTGTTGAAAGAGACATACTCCCCTTTTGTTTATTTAAAGATTATTTGGATGCAACAAAATTTATAAGGGTCAAGTTTGTATTTTTTTAATAATTATTTTTTATGTTTTAAAATGGATGAGTATAAATTTTAGAAAGTTAAATTTTGAAAAAAAAATGTATTATTTTTAAAATTTAAATATTTTTATAAAAATATTATCAAACATTTTATAAATAGTATAATAAAAGTTACTAATTTTTTTTTATATAAATTGTTATAATAGACATCATAATTTTATATTTATATATTTAGAAAGGGTTATTCTTTGATCATCATGTGCATTTCAAGTTAGGTGGCTATCATTTTATTTATGTTATTTGTATGTTGATGATATATTGTTAGTTAGAAATAATGAAGAAATAATCAAGGAAATTTGATATGAGAAATTTTGGTGCTACAAATTGTGTTTTGGACATAGAAATTAAAAGAGGTTAGAAAATAGGAGAAGGAAACATGTTGAGACAATATTGTAAAGGTTCAATATGCAGAAATGTAAATCTTTCAAAGTCCCTATTCATGTAAGTGTAAAATGATCTACAACTCAATATTGCAAGATACAAGAAAAGGAGGATGACTTATCTTGTGTTCCCTATGCTAATTTTGTTGAAATTTCAATGTATGTAGTGGTTTGTACTCGACCAAACATTGCACATGTAGTGGGAGTGCTGAGTAGGTATATGTTGAAACGAAGAAATGAGCATTCCAAAGTTGTAAAGGATGTTTTCATATATTTCATGGCACTATAGATTATGAAATTTGCTCCCAAGGAAGACTTGGAGTAGAAAATATGTTAGATGTTTGTGGTTTTGTTGATGCAAATTGCACTACATATTTGGATTGCGGAAGATCTACAAGTGGTTATGTGTTTAGCATATTTGGAGGAGAAATCAATTAGATGAGGAAGATATATTTTGCAGTTGCACTCTCAACTATAGAGGCTTAATGCGTGTTACCACTCATCCAAGTAAGTAAGTACTATGGTTACAAAGATTGTGTTTAAGTAATGGGCTTATACAACAAGCTATAGGGTTAGATTATGGTAGTTGCAGTGTAATATTTTTGGCAAGGAACCCTGCTTATCATTCTAAGATGAATCATATTGATATTCAATATCACTTTCTGAAAAATATGGTTGAAGATAAGAATGTGTTACTCATGAAAGTTGATCCATTGAATTATGTTGCAAATTAACTCACAATGTCTTTTAGTGTAAAGAAGTTATCTTGGCATAGAGAAGCAATGGGGAATGTTTCCCTTAATTATTGATCTTGTAATTTTTAGGCCCCTTATATACAAATAAAACAACAAGTGGGAAAATTTTGTGTGTTATATTCTTTACATGGTTAGCTTTACACATTACATTTTATGTTAGGGTTTAGGGGTGAACCATCCCCCAAAACAGTTGGGTTATCTTTGGTCTATTTTTGGCTTGTTTTTGGTGTTTTTCAACCAGTGGTTTTTGGGTCCATCGTAATGTAATTCGAGTTAAGGAATATAGTCTAGGTTAATGGAATAGGGTTTTGGGGATTTAAAAATCCTATATATTATATTTTGGTGAAGTTAAAACAATGAGAGTTAGAGGTGTGACTTTTACTGTTTGTTGGTTTTCTCAGTTTGGAGTTTCTAAGGTAAACCTTTGAGTACTATGAGTGATTTCTATTGTTTAGTTTACTATTTTATAAATAAACTATGTACATTACTTCTGTAAAGGTATACAAATTATAAAAAAACCATCCCATGTGCACCTAACATTAAATAGACACTATAATGAACTCATAATATAAGAATTCCCTTCTAAATTAATTTATGATGGCTAGGGAGATCATACATGGTGTATGAGCCATTATAGACATTTTTCTTTTGGTATTAGATCACACACATAAACCTTGAACTATTTCAAGTGCCTCTAAAACCATGATTGTTGCACTACTCCTCAAAATGGTGACCATATCTCACTCATTGGCTAAAGATTCCTTATGTATGGAATGCATGTTTCTTTTGGGTACTATACATGAATCATGAACCCCATAGACCTTGTGTATGGAATTAGAACTTGTATTTTGATCCTAAAATAGACATGGGCACAAAAACCCATCCCATGGGTGCTTCACTCAATGAACCTATGACATAGTGCGTGCTTTCATGGAATACTAAAAAATACCCTTAATTTGACTACATATTGGAAAATACCTATAAAAATCGCTTTATTTAACCCCCTACCAATACGAACCCAATACACCTTCCCAATTTAAAAAGCCCTTACTTTCACTAGATATTATAGTATCCATTTTTTCGTTAACATTTTTTATACCCTTTTTGTTAGAAGCTGTATTACTATGGGGGGGGGGGGGGGGGGTGAATTAGTAGTAATGGATCTTCTATAATTTTTAACTTTTCTTTTCAAACCTTGAATCAACCATTCATTAACAACTTAACATGTGAGGTTCTATGCATAAAAATGTACCATAAGCATATACAACATGATCATGTAAACTTATAAGCACTATATATATATATATATATATATATATATATATATATATAAAGACATGTAAAGACACACAAATCATCATCACAAGGAGACACACAAATATCTAGTGGAAACCCTTTCGGGAGAAAACCCACCCTTGTCACTATTGTGTTCCTCTGAATCTTCTATTATTTGTCGAGAAAAATATATCTCTAACATGGATTGTTGGTAACCACAAGCTAAGAGACTTGACCTCAAACATACTTTTCTATCCACCAATAACTAGGAGACTTGATCTCAAAATATAGTTAGTTGGCCACCACTAACTATTATCCAACCACTACTAGAAAAAAACCACCAATCCCGCAATATTGTTGCTAGCCACCACTAGAACAAAATCACTGCTCCAACTTACCAAGTCACCACTTTCCAAAGGCCACTCCTCCACAAAATCTAAGAGGACTTGATTTAAAAATTTTCAGATTGGATCCCCAAGACACTATGCTCAACAAACAATTTTTCTATCAAACCCCAACACCAAGATACTCTCAACAACTCAATAAAAATTAGCTCATCGACATAAAAAGCCAGTAGCAATGCTACAACTCACACACTCGGCCATAATATCAACATACATCAATCAAGCCACTCATGGCCATACACATGTCATCAATACAAACTGCATCATACAATAAACACATCAAACCCTCAGTATATCGAAAACATAAAATCATTATGGAATTATGCCATATGCACTAGAAACCCTAAAAAACAAATGTCAAATAATGAAACAAGTGCACTACTCAATCCATGCTCAACTACAACCCGTTTTCTTAAAGCTATATTCCTCCAAACAAACTTTGCTACGAAAACCACAAATATGATTTGCAAATTGATATTTCTGCTTCAGTACTCCGCTATAGGCCTTTGATTTTCTCACTCTACTACTATTTGAACTCATACACAAGGAATATCTGCTCACTAATATGTCTTAAGAATTATTCCTCTCTAGAGGCCTCTTACTCTCTTACTCGTTAGTACGAACAATATCTTAGATCCAAAATGAGAGATATATAATGTGTTGGGAAAATTTCTCTTTTGGAATCAGTTCATAGGTGCTAAAATTTGATGAAATCCATTCATAACCATCACTACTTGTGCATTAAAGGAATTCAAACCCAATGGAGGACTTATTCAACGAATTTCGAGCTTATCCAATCAATATCTAAGCTTCTGGGGATTACCATGGCCAAATTATTTTGATGATGTGCGAGGAATGTAAATATTTTCTCATTTAGGAAACAAACACTGGAGTGCTTACTATCTCCTAGAGGCTATAGTCGCACCCTTGCCATTGGATTCTCAACAACCAAGATCCTACAACCACACTATGTAGGTCTTACTCCCTGTAATTGTAACTTAAAATATGCAAGACCTTCTCCTCTTGCCACCAAACTTACAGAACTTGTGCCACTCTAGTTATCCTTCTACACATTACCTATAGTATATTCTAATTACCTTATATTGAAATAGTCTACTCTTTCCAATGCCACTCTTACCATCCATTCCCCATATGGTGTAGTTCTTGATTCTCCACTAGGAAAAATCTTTCCAAGAAGCATTAAGGAACCTTTTTTTGGCCCAATTAGCCCTTTTTAATTGATTAGAAATGAAAAGTATGGTAAGGCCACCTACCTAAAAGTTGGATATCTAAATTCCACTAGTCGATTTGTTCGTAATCGAACTTTCCAAGACATAGGGCCTTCTCCTCCTCTCCAAGCTCTCCACAAGCTAATTCAAAAATGAATTGGAATTGGAGGGAAAAACTCTCTTATAGAAAAATATACCATTTTTCACTTGGCCATTATGAGCTTATCCTCCCATTTGGAAAATTTCCAACACCATTGGAAAGTTATTTTTGATACCTTAAATTGGTTTTCATTTGTTGTTTTTTTCTTTTTTTTACTTAACTTGGAAGTCATTTTTTTTACATGAGTTGTTAAACCCCCTCCATTAAAAATAAAATTTATTCATATTTGTCTCTCTTACTTTGAAACTACATTATATTTGTACCTATTAACTCATGTGTCGAAGTTTGTCATAAGTACACCACCTTTACTCATGCTTAGTAGGATCTCTTTTACATCCATTCCCCCGTGGAATTTCACATATAAGCAACATCACCTCATTCATTTCATTTTTTGGTCATTTAGCAGATATTACGTTAGGGACCCAATAGTTTGGTAGATGGAATAGCCCATCCATGTCCCGCATATGCCATATATCAAGTGTTAGATATGTTGTATTCAATTCGATCCTCTTCAAAAATAGGCTACTTCTATGGATCCCATCTCCCATAAATCTTCATCCTCATGCTCGATGATCTAAGTCTCACCCGTCAAACGTATGTTTGACATGTCGAGCCTCTTCTTATAATTGATATACAAATCAAACAAAAGAATTAGTTAGAAAAATTCCTTAAAACAAAACTTAAAAGGATCTCATTAATACTAAAAACAATGTTATTTAAATAATATCACATATGAATAGGAATGCATGTTTGTAATTATTATTATGAATATTTAATTATTTAATAGTATTAATAAAATGCACACATGTATTACGCATAAATGAAAAAAATGAATATAATGGATTAATTCGGAGATCATCAATTACCAAGGAATAAAATGGAAAGATTTGCAATATTCATGGGATAGGGTATCACATGACAATATTAAAATACTATTATAAGAGATATCCAACCGCAATGAATTGGAGAAATCATAACAAGAACACATGGAATCAAAGGAAAGAGAACAATTCAATAATCGATTATCAAATGTTAAGACTATTTTTTTTCAAATTTTTGATGGATGGATCATCATCAATGAAAAAAAAGGAAACTTTTTCGAATGGACATAATAATATATGACCCGAAGGGAAGGATATATAGGGTAGATGTATATGTAAAATTAATCAACCCAATAAAGGAATCACATGTTCAATTATTGAGAATAGCCATATATATAATTCATTATAGTCATTATTGAGACATGAACATGTGATCCGAGATGTATGAATGTATTAGGGTATTTGGAGGAGATTTTATTCTATGGTGAGTTATTAGGTAGCTCATTTATTTGATATATAATATGATTTTGATCCACAATCACATAATGTGTGCATTATCTATACTTGTTTTATTTTTTTTATTTAAAGGATTTGTTGTATAATGAAATTAAATTTTATTAAGGTGGGTGATGGGAAAGGCACACGAGTCTCTCTAGATGGGTCACTAAAATTAACAAGTGCATATGAAATAGATAATGTTAGTAAGAAATAGGAATATGTTATATATTACCAAATAGTTCTTGATTCCCTTTCTAAAACCACCCTTGTCTTTGTAATACTTTGTTACAATGGTTTGCAAGCCTACCGCAAAGTGAATCACCTACATACAAACCATTAGAATTTGCTACTACAATTATGTATTGAGATTAAAATATTTTTTTAGTTAAGAATTTAACTAAATGAATACCTCAATGGTGGTAGTTAAGTGGACACTAGGGACATCGACATTGTGGGCTTACCGAGAGCGAGCTAAGAACTACAAGTTCAAAATATATATATTTGCAACAAATATAATCAAAATGAAAAAAATGTGAAAACAATTTACTCAATTAATTATAGATCCAATAAAATTTAAACATATCAACGCACTTGTATCTCTCAAAAACTCCTCTATGGGAAATATATGGTAAAGGATGCCGACAAATATGGCTAGAAAAGGTGCATGGACATGAATACCAATTGAAAACACTACTAGATGATGGTATACCACTAATACTAGTGGTGGTCAACCCCACCATGAGATGATGGATCCGCCCATTTGGAAAAGGTGGTTCTACCCCCAGTAGTAGATGACAACCTCGTTTGATAAGCACCATTGAAAAATATGGCATAATGAACTATCTTCCATGTCAACTTGAGAAATGTACAAATTATTTGCAAGTGGGAAATATACCCTAGGTAAATTCCTATTTGTATATTGATTTGATTGTTTGCATTGTGTTGAATTTATGAGATTGTAAAACCAACCCCTTAAAATGCTATGTGATGAAATAGTTACCATGTTTCACCAAAAAAAACTATACATACATTCTCATTAAAAAAGTATAGTGATATTTACTTATTTGTATGATGTGACATATTAAAATCCATGTACCACCCATATATATAGTTATTGATAAATGAATGATAATTGCACCAATTGATATACATGTGGGCTTAGTTGGTGCTTGCACTTTTTTCATTTATGAGGGTCTATAATAAGGAAAAATATATCATCTTTGTTAATTTTTTCATTTTATTAATTGCCTTATGATCCAATCCATCTATATATTCATGACATATCTTCTCTTTATAAAATTTAATCTTGTAGAACACTACATCCGGTTGGGTAATTGTATTAGCGATTATAGCTATGGTTTAGGAAAGTTAGCATTAAAGTTGTTCTCCATACCTAAAAATATAACTCAAATTTCCTAAAACTTCTAGTATGCCATTTCCTTAGGGGTTCACATTAAGAATTTTCAAATTTACATCGAGAGTGTATATTTGGATTTCCTAAATTTAAAATAAGGATCACCTCCTATAACCATGGAGCCCGTCCCCAAGAGTGTTGAAATATTTGAACTTGTGACCCCTCAATAGTAGAGGTGCTTTAATGCAAGGACTTAACCAACTTAGCTAACCCTTCGAGTTATATGTGTATATGTATGTAAATAAAAGTTGAAAATAGAAATCAATTAAATTCTAGAATAAAATACCGTAAGAAGTTATTATAAAAAATTAATGGAAAGAAAAAGATAAAAAGGAGGTTAATATTGTTATCTCAAACCATTTTCTTCTTTATATTAACATTTATAGTTTTCTTCTTTATATGAACATTTAGAGTGAATCCATAAAAAATACCCAAATTTATTGTTTGAAATTAGCTAAGATTGGGGAAGTTTGTTCTAAAAAAAGCATGGTTATAATTTAGGATTAATAGTGACAATAAGGCATGGAGGCATGGATGTGAATGATAAAACACGAGTAATGGTGAAGGAAAAAATAATACAAGCCTTTTTTATTCCATGTTTTAGTGAAGAAAAATGTGTATGCATTCCTTTGTTGGATGTGGAGCCCTAATTTTCTTCCCCGATTGAGAGGTCTTGTTTCAAACCACGTTTGAATCGAATCCCTGGCGGGGTGTGGGGGGGGATTTCCCTCCCCCCCAATATTTATTCTCGGGAGGTCTAAGGGGGTGGACACATATTTGGAGCCCACCCCCAAAGCTAAAAATAGAAGTAAATTGCCTTCTAAAATATTGTAATTTCATAGTCAATATAGGTAGTTCATTAGGAGAATGATCTGACGGTAGAAGTTATGTTAATTTAGGGTTTTTTTTCCCCTAGAAGGAAACCCTTGATTTATATGAGGGAATTGTATTGCGATTGTGTATCATTATTTTGGGAGAGAGAGAGAGAGAGGGGGTTGTGTGGGAGCGAAGTGGAAATTACATCGATCCGATGTAGGTCGTATCTCTTCATTTTTGCTCGGAACATTAAAAAGGAAGGACTGGTTGTTTCTCCATGGATGTAGCCCAAAATGGATGAAACATGTATATTTGTGTATCTCTTAATTTATGCATTTCTCGTATTTTTGTTTCCACGATATTTTATGTATTCCATTGCTTTGTTAATTAATTTATAACAATTGGTATCAAATTTAAAGGTTTACTTAAATGATAAACTCATAGGAGAGAAGGGTTCCCTGGTTCAAGTGGGAGAAATGGTAGAAGATGATAGGTTTAAGGCCGATGAATTTAACGACCAAAACTACCACACGAGGAAGATGCGAGATGGAAGATTATTTGTATCAAAAAATATTTGTACCTACCATTGAGCAGAAAGACAAAGAATCAGACACGTATGTTGGATGAAAATGGGAGATTCTTGAAAAAAAACATTAAGAACAATATGGTTGTGCTCAGCGACATCAGTAGACTTCAATATTTCGAAGGAAACAACAACGCGGGCCTTTTCAAAATTATATGAAAAAACCTTTAGACTCGAATAAGTATTCCTTATGAAGAATTTGTTTAATATGAAGATGTCAAAAGTTGGATTTGTTGTTGATCATTTAAATGAGTTTAATATGGTTACCAGTCAGCTAAGGCCTATAGGGGTAAATTTTGATGATGAATTTAGGTCTCTATTGTATCCGTGCTCATTACCAGAAGTTGGAATGGTTTATTTATGCCCATTAGTAAATTTGTCCCTCGATCTAGCACTTTAAAGTTTGATGATGTTGTTGGTGCCATCCTTAGCGAGGAAATGTGACAGTAAAAACTTCGATGAGACATCGGGTAATGCTTTGAATGCAAATAATGGGGGAAGAAAAATGGAAAGAGGAAGAAGCCCAGGGAAATCACACTAAATCAAGAAAAGGAAGATCCGAGTTCTAGATCGGGGGATAGTGTGCTGAAATGTGGGAAGAAAGAACACCTAAAGAAAGACTCGTCAAATATTGAAAGGGAAAATAAGGAGACACACAACATGATAAAAACCAGAAGTGATTGTAATAAGTGATGTGTTACAATATGATCCGATTCTTTCATTAGAAAATATTATTGATCCTTGCATTTTGGATTCAGGGTTCTTCTTTCCATGGCACACTTGATAGGAAACATTTTCACGACTATGTTTAAGGATATTTTGGATAGGTTCATTTGGGTGATGAAAAAACTCTGTAAAATCATTCGAATGGGTAAGGTTTTATAAATAAACAAAATGGAAACAAATGGTTATTGAAGGAGGTAAGACATGTTCTATATCTAAAGAAAAAAATAATTTCAACAGGGTGGTTAGGTGGTGAAGGTTGTGTAACTATATTCACAGACAAAACCTGGAAGGTCCATAAAGGAGCCCTAGTAATAGAAAAAGGATAAAAGGTTAGTGTTATGGCCTAAATCTACCTCAGGCTGAAAAAGGCAGAATCTAGGGTAACATCAAACCACGCTCAACCTTGTAGCTAGCCCTACAAGGACAGGAGAGGGCTCTCTCCGTGAAAGAATATTCAAATAAAAACAATAATGATCTGATATTAGGCTAGGTAAAATGATGGGGAAAGAGTTGAATAAAATGAATGAATGTATTTCAGGGATGTGTGGGATATAAAGGGACAGTTGAAACCGGGAATTAAATCAAGACACAGGATAATTCATGGGGCAAGATAGGCAGGAAACTTAGCAAATAGAATTTAATGAGGATGGGATGGAAAGACTGGTGAGGAACTGAAAAGGGCACAGGAATTAAGAAAATATATGACAGAAAAGCAAAAACGGACAAGTTCCAATTAGAAGAAGTGGTGCTGAAATGGGATGCAAGAAACGAAGAAAAAGGTAAGCATGGTAAGTTCGAAAATCTATGGAAAGGACCCTTCAAAATTGCTGCATATTAGGGTCAGAATGCTTTTCTTCTGAAAGAAATGAATGGGGAAGATTGTCCAGGAGGGCCAGTCAATGGTCGACTGCTCAAGCGGTATCATTTCTGAAATGTTTTCTGCTGTTTTACATTCTCACTGTACATACCAGTTTATTTCAGTTTCATTGCAAGTGTGTGCTGTGATCTTTTCTTCAGTTTGGGGCCCGAGGTGAAGGCTATAACTCTGAAGATTGATTTCAGCTTTGGTTTAAGTTGTTGAGTCAGGTCTTTCAATCATTTTTGGTTTCAAAATTGAGTCGGTTTGAGTCAATAAAATGAGTCAAGAGTCTTGTGTTGGTTTGTCAAAATTATTGACTCCATAGCCCAATGGACAGAGGCACTGCCTACTCTCCCAGAGATCTGCCATTCTTGGCACCTCCAAGGAGCTACCATCCCCATTGGAGCCAATGTTAGTGTCAGTCTAGTCATACTGCCATCAGTGATCAAAACTGCTCTTTTGCATTTGCATATTAGGTGTCTCATACCGAATAAATTTCATCATTCCGCTAGGTCATGGATTCATTGATGGTAGTAAATTCTTATCAATTGTCCCTCATGAAATACTTGCTGATTTTCCTTTCTATGGTATTTAATCATTAGTCAATTTTATTCTCAAAATCATATCAGTAGGTCATAGGATGGGTCTCATTAGTTTCTAGGGTCTCACCGTGGTCAAATTAATGAGTCAAATGTCAATAAATATCAACAAGGTCATGAGGAAGCTAATAAGCTCAAAGTCATAGCACCTGGAAGATCAAAAAGATATTTTATTCAACTTGATGTAATTTTCACCTCAAAACCATGTTTTGAGGTGAAAACATGATATTTTGTCTTTATTATTATTATTCATTATGTAATTTTATATCATCATATGTAATAAGTCACAATTCAGAAGCTGTTATCTCCCCAAAGTGATGTACCTGCCTTCAGAGAAGTTTTTCGTAGCATGTTCAGCACCAAATCATTTTCCAAGCAGATCCATCAGAAAGAGCCCTGAAAGAGCTTTCCAACAGTATACTACACTCTCAAAACTGACTTCTGGATTGAAATTTATGCTTAAGTGAGTAAAAGTCCCTATATCCTTATATACCCCCTATTTTCCCATTTATCCCTTAAACTTTGTTTTATTAAAGTTTTATATCCCTTTAATAAACCCCTTTTCCCCCTTTCCGATTACAAAATCGCATTATAAATTATTTTAAAAAAATATGTGATTTAATTCCCAACCACTTCCCCAACCATACCTTATAAAATTTTATAATAAACATATCAAAGTTTATTATAAAACCCCGCTTTTCGAAACCACTTCCCCTCCATGCCATAGGACTTTATAATAAAAAGTTTTATATTATAAAGTATCCCTCGTTATAAACCACTTCCCCTTTCCGCAACCCCTTAAACTTTATAACAAAGTTTAAATCATATGTTATAAAGCCCGCCGCAATCGCAAACCTTCCCTTCCCCTTTCAATCGCATCGCAAAAATTAACGTGTTCCTCCCGATTATTCCAATCGCTTGAAACTCCGACGCGATTGATCACATCCCTCCTCCCGATCACCCGATCGCACCTCCTCCTTCCGATCTCCCGATCGCACAAAAATCCGATTGCGATCAATTGCAAGTCCCTTCCCCGATCCTCCGATTGTAACAACCCCCGATTGATCCGGCACCGTTGATCTCTTCCCGCTGATCTGATGGCTCAAATTCAATCGGGCCATCGGCATCGGCATTTCCATTTTTTTGGCACTCAGCTTCCCTCCGATGTTGCGATTGTGATTGCCCTCATTCCACCATCGCATCGCATATTTTAATCGTTTCATATATGTATCACTCCGCCTGCCCCCCTCCCCGATTCCGATTGCGATTTCACTATTATTTACTATATTATATCTCTCCGCTCCCACCCGATTCCAATTGCGATTATAATGTGGGTCCCGCCTCCTTCCCTTCCCTTTTCCCATTCAAAATACATTTTTCCCTTCACGAAAGCATTATTTCGTTCTATGATATTTCAACGGCAGTTTATTAAAGGGTCAGTTTATTCAAAATAAATAGTGGAAAGCAAAGGAAATAGTTGGCTGGCTGAGAGTTTAAAATAAAATAGAGATATGTACAACAACAAAGAAATAGGATCGGATTGCCTATTTTTTTCCTCAGTAACGATTCAAAGGAATCTTCGCTACAGGTTTTTCCTCCTCATTGGTTATCAGCAGATTTCGAGTGGCATAATGTAACACAGCTCTTCCTTTCGGAAAGATTATTGACTCTTGTCTTCTATCTTTAGTTTTCTGCTCTTCAGCTGTTAGAACAACTCCTCTTTTCACGGATCTATGGTTCCACAGTTTAGTTTATTTATTGTAATTATAAATCATTTGAGAGAAGCCAAATTCTGAGAATTCAAGTGTGGAAGAACATTTTTTGCGCTCCATTGTACAGTTTGACAGGGATTAATAAAAGATGCAGCTCTGATTTGTGGGATTCATGTGGTACGAGATTTATCATTTGTTCTCTCTTTTGGTTTCATATGTAAATTGTTATGTTTCACCTCTCATTCATAAACATTTCCTTTTAAATGCTTTCAAGATAGAAAGGTAGAATCCATTTTATATGCTCTGCCTTGGGAAATCATTCATGCTCTGTGTTTTTCTTCTGTTTTAAAAGGATCCATTTATTGTGCCCTTTTCAGCTCCTCACCAGTCTGTCCATCCCATCCTCATTAAATTTTATTTGCTAAGTTTCCTACCTATCTTGCCCCATGAAATACCGTGTGTCCTGATTTAATTCCTGGTTTCGACTGTTCCATTTTTGTCCCACACATCCTTGAAAATTCATTCATTTTATTAAACTCTTTCCCCATCATTTTACCTAGCCTAATATCAGATCATTATTGTGTTTATTTTAATATTATTTCACGGAGAGAGCCCTCTCCTGTCCTTGTAGGGCTAGCTACAAGGCTGAGCGTGGTTTGATGTTACCCTAGATTCTGCCTTTTTCAGCCTGAGGTAGATTTAGGCCATAACAGTTAGCACATTGTATTTATGAAATGGTATTTCTAATTTTTTTAATGCTTTAACATCCATATAAATAGATATGACATTATGGCATCATAGGCTAGGGCACATGAGTGAGAAGGGGATGTAGATTCTTCACTCAAGAAATATGTTCCTAGGATTGAAGCATGTTTATTTGGATTTATGTGAAAATTTTGCTTATGGAAAACATAATAGAGTCATATTTATCAGAGTTGGGAAGGAAAAGAAGAGAGAAAAATATATCTTGTGCATACAGATGTATGGGGACCTTCTTAGGTATAATCTCTCAGTGGATCTCGCTATTATGTTACTTTTATTGATGACGCAACTAGGAAAACTTGGATTTATTTTATTCGAAATAAATAGGAAGTATTTGATAATTTCAAGAAATGGAAATCTTTGGTTGAGAATTGAAGTGTCTCGGATCAAACAATGGAGGTGTATACTGTAACAAATAGTTTGATAACTACCGTTCAGAGCATGGAATTTGTAGAGAGAAGATAGTTCCAGAAACACCATAGGAAAATGGTGTGTCAAAAAGGATGAATAGGAAAATAATGGGGCGTGCAAGGTGCATGAGATTTCATGCATGATTTTTCTTACAATTTTGGGCATATGTTATAGATACTATTGTTTATCTAATAAACATAGAGCTTTCAAGTTCCTTCGATGGTGGTATTCCAGAGGAGGCATGGACATGTAAAAATGTAAACTACTCATTTTTAAAGACTTTGTAAATGATTTTGGTTATCACTTATATGATTATGAAAATCATAAAATCATTAGTAGAAGAGATGTTATATTCAATGAAAAGATCTTGTATAAGGATAAGATGCAGGGAAAGAAATAGGAAAAGGAAAACAAAGAATACACAGTGCTTGATGATATCATAGAAAAAGTAAAGGTGCTTGAAATCAAAATGATCAACACCCACAACAACAACAGACACCTCAAACACCTGAAATTGGTGTTATAATATCTACGAGGATAAGTAGACCCCATAAAAAATACTCTGCTTCATTATATTATGTATTGTTGACTGATTCTGGTGAACCGAAAAGATATGAAGAAGCAATGCAGGTAGAAACCATGAAGAATTGGGAGCAAGCCATGGAAGAAGAAATTGAATCCTTGATGTGGAACCATACTTGGGACTTATTCAAGTTTCATGCTGGTAAAACAATGTTGCAGAATAAATAGGTTTACAGGATGAAGGGAGGATATGGAGGTAAACATAGGTATAAGGATAGATTGTGGTGAAGGGATTTTCACAAAAGAAAGGTGTATAATTTGATGCAATTTTTTCTCCTTTTGTTAAAATAACTTCAATCATAACTATTTTATGTCTAGTGGTAGCAAAATGTTTTCACCTTTAGTAGTTGGATGTAAAGAAAGCCTTTCTCCATGGGGATTTGGAGGAAGAAATATATATGCAGAAGCCACAAGGGTATGAGGTCAAAGGGAAGGATAAATTAGTGTGCAAATTGAAGAAGATCTTGTATGGCTTAAAATAAGCTCCAAGGTAGTGGTATCTAAAATTTAACATGTTTAATTCTGAATAAGATTATACTAGATGTCACTCTAACCATTATGTTTATTTTAAAAGGAAAAATTATGGTAAATATAGTATATTGTTATTGTATGTAGATGAAATGCTTTTTGCAGGGTCTAACATGCAAGAAATAAATGTTATAAAAATAAAATTAGAAAATTCATTTGCAATGAAGGATTTGGGTGCTCCAAAACAAATCCTTGGTATGAGAATAATTAGAGACAGGAAGATCTCAAATTACCATTGTCTCAGAGTGAGTACATAGAAAGGGTGTTGGAAATATTTAATATGCAGAATAAAAAACCACTCAGTATGCCTTTGGATAGCCATTTCAAACTAAGAAAGGAGATGTGTCCAAAGACCCAGGAAGAGATGAATTATATGTGTAAAATTACTATAACGTCCACCTCCCCTCACACCTACCCAAGTAACCGAAAAACTGGGGTAAACATGAGATGAGGGGTAGTTAATATAAACTCAACCTCCTTGGTGACTTTAAGGAAGTGGAATCGAAGTGGAAAACCATAACACAAACCTATACCACCTGCGACAGGACCCTAGGAGGATTTCCCAGTCATCCACTTGACTTGTCCCTGAGTCCCACTTAAATTTTATGAAGAAAACCCTCCGGACACTCCCACAAGTCTGCATGCCTGCATCTAGAAGGCTATGGAAACACCAACAAGCTTGCATGCCTCCGTCCAGGGACTAAATTTCCTAGACCCATGCCTACGTCTACATGATTTAAGGCACTATTCAAGCCTAGAATTTCAGCCACTACCCATAACTTATTGTAACTTCCGCAATCCATTAAACACATGATGACAAGACTAATAAGCCAAAAACTAACTCCAGGACTAGATTTGACCATTCTCAATCGGGACTAAAATTCTTTCAAACACTTGGCATGAATGAAATATACAAGTCTAGGGTACAAGACACATCATAAATGATTGAAAACTCTTATGAAACATTACAAGAAGAATCACAACCTTCCTCCTTGAATGATATGACACCAATTAGGTCTTGCATCCATCATTTTAACAATTACAAGTAAATGTATGAAATAACAATGACATGAACCAGTCATTTAAACATGCTTATAACCAACATAAAACCATGGAAATAATAATGGGATAACAACCATTAAATCCACACATTAATAGGTACAGAAGCAATATAACTTAACTTCCATTAAACATAGGAAATAGCCCACCTGGTTTAGGAATTTCACATATCGCTCAACCATATACATGGTTGAGCCAAATCTCTCTTCAGTCGGTTAGCCCCGTGCCATATTCCAATCATGAATGTGGGATATCATGGAAAAACCAATCTAAAACAACTAAGGGAATCTAGAGGCTAAACCACCTCCACCCTCACTAGTGATCACACCAAAACGAGTGCTTCAATCACAAAAAAAAGGAGACCTCTAATTCCATCCAGAATCCATCACTATGCTTGAGGATTTCTCTGTCTCCCTGTCTCTTAGGATTTACCGCAATCCAATCCCGAATCACTAAGCCATAAACTGAGACACCTCCCTCAGGCTTTATCGTGTATCCCGCCAAAACCAGTCAAGGGATTCCTAGGCCTTTAGGAATGAACTTGAAACCACCTCTACCCTATATTCCAAAATTCATCCAGCAATTCCAAAGCTAAAAATTGAGATCAATATCCCAACACACCACGGTATCTAGAAAAAGGAAAGGAAAGGCTGAAAACCACTATCAAAACTCGACAAAATCATGCCATTGTCAATAAGAGAACCAAATACCAACATGCATAATCCATGGAAGTACTACACATGCTAGGAAATTACACATGCAACATGTTACCTGCAAGTATTCCTGCTAAATTTGCAAGATATTGCTCTTCCTTACTTTATATTTTCTTTCGTTTCCTTTCCTTGTCCTTTGTTTTCTTTCTTTCCTCGTCCTTGGCACAATGATGAAATTCTCCAAGAAAACTCTAAGTATCCAAGAGTATGAGAGAGAGAGAGACAATAGTGACAGAGCTCCAAAACTGAACTGAAAAATGGTACCAGCTGGTCCTCAAAAGCCTTTCTATCAATGAGGTCTCTAATTTTTTCATTTTCCATTATTTTCCTTCATTTTCCTCCTCACATGCAACCTATGACCTTTTACCTTCCTTTTTTCCTAATTTCCTTTATTTTCATAAATAAATGTGCCAAAAATAAATTTTTCCTTTTTAATGAATTTGGCTTTCCCTTTGCCAATTTCCTTATCTATAAACACATATCCAGTGATGCCCACTAGGATATATTTTCCCAACATTCATCTTGGAATAAGTGTCCCTTAACCGTGGTCTTATTTTTTCCTTTATTAAATTTTATTACATGAATGTCTCGTCCAGGTTTGTTACATAGCCCTCCCGCTTGGGGAACATTGTCTTCAGTGTTAAATAACACCTATACCTCAGCAAAACCATTGAAATGAAACATACTGCTCAAGGAGATTTATAACTTAGCTTGAAGCAGTATTTACAATGAGTAACCAGCTAAAAAGAAAAAACCATGATAACATGGCCATATACATCGATACCACTTATTGGAGCTTTATAACTTATCTCATGGAAGTATTTAAATCGGTATACATAAATACATATACAAAAACCATATGCCAAACATATACCAAATACCCAACCAAAATTGATTTTCCTCAACTGAAAAACAATGAAGGATACATGGCCTGCATCCGATCCTCCATCTCCCATGTAGCTTCATTGAGCCCAAAGTGCTTCCATTTCACTTTAATTTGCTGAATGGATCTGTTCCTGAGCATGAGCTTTTTCCACTGCAATATGCACTGAGGTTCCGACTGGAATTCTCCTTCTTTTTCCACCTACAATACAAACCAATCAATAACATGATCAACATCCTTTATATACCTTTTAAGAAATGAAACATGAAACACATCATGGAATTTCACTGTAGTGTAGGTCGATAGGCCACTCGTCCAATCCTCTCAAAGATATCAAAAGGCCCGCAATATCGTGGTGCCAACTTGGCACATGATCCGATCCTCAAGGAGCTCTTCTTTGGATTGATGCACAACTAAAAATTCTCCCCAAACTGAAACTCCTTAAATACCCTGTGTTGGTCTACATAATTTTTTTTTCTATCATGTGTTGCCTTTAAATTATTCTTTATAACCTGCATTTCTTGTTCCATGTCTGCGAAAATGTCTGGTCCAATCAACACCCTTTTAACTGGATCACTCCAACTGATGGGAGTATTACAACTCTACTCATATAGTAATTTGAAGGGACTCATACCTAATGACTTCTATTCCCCATTGTTGTATGCAAACTCAAACAATGGTATATACTCTTCCCACTTCCACTGGTGATGCATCCCATACATCCTCATTATGTTCTCCAAGATCTTATTGACCCTCTCAATTTTTCCATCTATTTGTGGATGATAAGTTGTGTTGAAGGCCAACTTTGTGCCCAAACCTACAAATACCTCCTTCCCAAACTTGGAAGTGAACTTTGCATCCCTGTTTGACACAATATTCTTTGGAACAAAATGCAATTTGAATATGTCTATGATGAACACTTGTGCTACATCGCTAACGAAATAGGTTGTCTTTACTAGAATGAAGTGTTCAACCTTTGTCAACTTGTCCACAACAACCATGATGGAATTATGTTGTCTCACTATCCTCGGTAACCCTGTAAGAAATTCCATGGAAATGACCTCCCATTTCCATTCTAGAATTGCAATAGGTTGTAGTAGACCACCTGGATGCCTACACTCTTCCTTCACTTGATAACAGTCCAAAAACTTAGCCATGAACTCTACTACGTCCCTCCTCATATTCAACCAATAATAAAATCTCTTCACTACAGTCAATGTCTTTTGGTAGCCTCGATGACTTGAATATGGTTTCACATGAAACTCCCTCAATATCACCTTATTGAGCTCACTACTATCTAGCACATATATCCTATCTTTAAACCTAACCAATCCGTTTGTCGTGAGACAATAGTCCACATCTTGTACACTTTCACCTGTACTTGTACCACTACATGTGCCTGTACTCTGTTGAAATTGTGCCTAAGCTCCATATATCTGACATCCTGCTGACCTGCCTGCAAGATCCTATCCTATAAATTTGTCACATAGGAGCTCATAGCTACAATTTTATTTAACTTTATCTGCATACAAAGATCATCTGCGACCTTGTTCTCTTTACCTTTGATGTACTTGATGTCAAAGTCAAGCTTGTTGATTGTAGCCAACCATCTAGCTTGCTTGGAATTCATATTCGGTTGGTAAAAAAAAAAACTATTAAATATAACATAAAAAAAATTATATATATATATATATATTAAAAACTACAATGTAACATTAAAATTAAAATATATATATATATATATATATATATATATATATATATATATATATATATATATATATATATATATATAAACCTTTAAATGAACATAAAATAATTAAAAAATATTAGAAACAATTAAAAAGAAATAAATATTGCTCTGAACTATGGCCACGTGGCCACTAGTCGAGGGAGGTAGGTCGATTCTGAGGAATCAGCCTACCACCCCCTCCCCGTCGAGAATTGGTTTGCCACCCTGCCCAGCTGGTAATTGACTTGCCACCCACACCTATTCTCTAAGCTCCTGCTACCCTAGTCCGTAACCTCTTGGCAACTGGGGCAATATTTAATTTATTTTTTATTTTTATTTTTTAATATTTTAAATTGTGTGTTTTTAATATGTATTTGATTATTTTATTTTATTTTTTTATGTTTTTTAATATTTTTTTAATATATATTATTTTAAGTTTTTTATGTTAGGTTTTTTTGTTTTTGTTTTTTAATATATAATTTTAAAGTTTTTTATGTTTTGCTTTTTTATTTTTATGTTTTTATGTTAAAGTTATATATATGCTTTGGAAAAATATAATGATGAAGCTCTAGAAGATGATAGGCATGGGTTATATGATATTGATGATTAAGTTTAAGTTATGCTTGTAAATCAAGCTTAATTTTGAGAACTATTCATTAGTTATACTTGTAATGTTTTGACTTTGAGATTTTAGGATGAGAATAGGTATTCAATTATTGTTTTTATATGTTTAATATTTGCATCATTTGATTTTCACTTTAATTTTTATGTAATTATTATTTTTTGAAAACAAATTGTGAATATTATTATTTTAACTTAAAATTCACAAAAAAATAATATTTAAAAAAAAATTGTTAAAAATTTCTCACAAAAATAATTTATTTGACACGTCATTTTTAGTTAAAAATTCTCAAGATTTGTATTTTTTTTATTATATCTTTATTTAAAATGTGTATTTTTTGTCCAATATTTAAAATTATTGTTTTTTAGTGACAATTATTTGATGTACATTGAAATATTAATTAATGATACATAAATATATAGAAAATCCTAACTTTAAAATTTTCACTTCTTTTTTTTAACTATGCAAAAAAAAAACGAAGATTTCATTACAAAAAAAATTGAAAAGAAAAACAAAAAAACACGAGCCTCAAAAACACTTAAAAAACAAACATCTCACGGAAGAAGAAGAAGAAGACAACTACTTCAAAAATTGCTAAATTTAAAAAATAATTATCCATACTTAATACGTTAGTAAATTTAAAGTTTCAAAAAGTTGATGATGTATAAACACTTTTCGAAATCAACATGAAAATCACTGACATTTAAAAACAATTGTTCATTAAGAAAAAATTTAGTGTCAAAAATATGCTAAAAAATGTGTATTTTGAATCAATGTTTTTCAAAATCGGATAATTTTTTGCTACCTCTAAAAAAGTGAGGACTCGATCAAGTTCCCGTTTGATTGGTAGTTGCGTTTAGACCCCAAAGGAAATTACAAGTTGAGTCCCATATGCCCCTATGGTCATGCGAATGACTAAAGGCGAGAACGAGATATTATTAGGGTTGTTGATATCCTCCCTGTTTTTACATCGTTGGATGATCCCAAAGGTATTAAATGGGGTATAAATCCTTACTAGAACCATCATGATCAAGATCTAAGGGTGGAGAAATCTCGAGTTTTTACATCACATAGGCCACAAGGCTGAAATATTAGGGCCTGGAGGAGTTAGGAGGCTTGGGCCTGATAAACCTAGTGACCGAGTTCGACAATCAAAGATGGGACAGGAGAAATTAGGGCTATTGAGAGATAAATTCTTATAACCACCCACATGTCCCATAATTTTTTCCAAGAGATTTCAAGGGGGGATCAAATGGAAATTCCTGGTATTTAATTCTCAGGGTGACTCGAAACTATGGGGACGATTATACACCTTAGCATAAAGTGTCGAATGAAAACTCGATCTCCCTTTACAACATGATTTTATGTGAGTTGCATGATGTTGAGGTATATCAGGACCCATAAATACGTGGCACACAACATGGAGGGTGTGTTGAAGGATGATGTCACCCTGACATTTAGGACCGGTGACATCATCTTGGACCCCAAATCCCAGAGGTTTCAAGTGGAAGCACTGCAGAGAACTCCTGTGATATTATCTCTGGCAAGACGTGGCATGATGGGGCCCATTCCACAAGTCTAATTTTGTAGGAGGTTAAAAGGGGGAAGCTTGTATACAATATGTTTAATATATATTATGGAAGAGACCAAAAATGATTTGGCGTGGCACCAATGGAGCTCACGGGTGGTAAAAACCCTCAGTAATAAGTTCTTGAGATATGTCAATAAGCCATTGGTTAGAGCACTGATAGAGTGGATAATGTCATATTGAGATGACATCACCCTAGAGATTTCCAAAGGATGCTTGTGATCGAACTCCTAAGGACTTTTTGTCCTTGGGCATAGAAAGTTAATAGAACAAGTGGTTGTTAGTTAACAGAGGGGATCTCCATCCCGCCCCTCGAAACCTTGGAAATTTTAATTTGTATACACAAAAAATCTCTAGGATTAAACTCTTGTGGTGAGGTGACAAGAGAGGGGTTCGCATGCTCCATTGTATATATTTAAAAGGGGGAACTGTAATATATATATATATATATATACGTGCATGGTCGTAACCCTTTAGAGTCTTTCTATATTATAATACATGCTTGTACGTGGTACCTCATGAATGAGTCGACAACTGATAAGGAAAGGATATGGATGGCCATGTGGGCCATTGTTTAAAGGCTCCTATATTTTGAAAATTTTGAAAAAAATTGAAAAATTTAGATCCCATTTCCAAAATGGGAACCATAGAGGTTGGGTCAGCTAAGTAAAAATATATTTATACCATAGTGGGTACTATGGATAGTAGGGGGTATTGTTACACAAATACATATGGAATGCATCATGGACCTTAACATTTATACGTATGGTGAGCCGAAAAAAAAATCATTGAATCTTTTCAATCTAGAGTGACAGATATGATATTTAGCTGTGATGGCTTCTAGGGTTTTCGACGCTTGCGTCTCTGGTTCTCATGCCGCCGTCTGGATACAGTCGGGCCTGGATACCCATGGTGGCCTAAGTTTTCTTGCTTCGGTGCTCCCACGTGGGTTCCCCCTTGGATTAGGATGTGAGGACTACGACGACGGCTCGGTTATCCTCCTAACAACCTCGCTATTTCGTCCCTCAGCCCTCTTGGCAGCAGCAAGCCACACGTTCTTCCGCTCAGAGCAGCACACGCCCGCCCCTGTTGAGGGCTCAGGGTCACCTCCTTGGCACACTGCGACTTGGCTGATTTCTTGCGCGCGCTCCACTGGCGAGCCCAGCTCTCTTTGTTCTGGCCGGAATATGCTCCTCTACGGCCCTTTGCATATGTTTTTACCCGCGACAACCTCTTTCTAGGGTAGCAGCAGGATGCGGCTTCCCCTCACGAGTAAGGAGACTGCCCAGCAACGAAGCGCACCCTCAGATCCTACTCCGACTTACTCCTATGAAAGCACGAAACTCCCAATTTCACTGCCACAGGAATTTCAGATTTAGATTTTTCTTCTCACGGGCAAAACCCTGCTTCTATGGGTCCAATCCAAGAATCCAATGCTTCACCTCTCAAAAGTCCCAGAACTCAGGCTGGGGATTCCCTCCTCATCTCTGCGTCTCCTTCATGCAGGTAAACAGATCGATGACCATCTTCCTCTTTCATTTTACAACATAGAAAAGAATGCTACGGTGACTATTTCCCTCCGTCTGAGGGGAGGTGCAGCAAGAAAAACCTCTGCTCCCAAGGGTTTCTCTTACAAAGAAGTGGTCAATGCTCAACCATCCAAACAATCTGCTCCTCCCACGAAGGCTCCCAAGCCTTTCTTGGTAGACAAAATGGAGGAAGTGCCATTAGTAGAAATCTCCCATCTGGATCTAGAAGAACAACTTCAATTCTATGCAGAATATGCTCTCATCTGCAGATTCAATGGCCTCTGGCCCTACACATAAGACTTATACAAATGGATTCACTCCACTTTGACCAGAAACTGAAAGGTCATTTTCTGCTCCAAGGGCTTCTTCATCATCATTTTTGTTGACAGCAAGGAATACCAAACAACCCTCACAGGTGGCCCTTGGTTCTGGGGTAAAGCAGGCCTATTCCTAACCCCCTGGTTCCCAGACTTCGACCCGTCCGCAACTGTCATCACCAAGCTTCCAATCTCGGTTAGGCTTCCTAACTTGCCTGCTCACCTTTAGCACTGTGCGGTCTTCCAAGCCATTGGAAACTCTCTGGGACGCTTTCTTGCTACAAATCCATCGAGAGGCCTGCAGGGCCTCTATACCTACGGCAGAATATGTGCCAAGATGGACATTAGCAATGGCTTACCTGACCAAATCATACTCAAAGTCGGGGTCTCTCATGGTCACAGAATTTAGATTATGCAAACACAACGTTCCGTTGTCGGCACTGCCATCAAACTGGACATCTTCAGAATTCTTGTGCTCGGTTTCTAGCCCAACAGAAAATCAGTACTTGCAAAATGAAAGACAAAAGATGGAAACCCTTTGAGCCACCTCCCATGGAGGACATTGAGTCCTCCAGCTCAGAGGATGAAGCAAGTGAATCAGATGATGAGATAGATACTCAGCAGCAACCGTGTTCCTCGACCGTCCCCGAGAGGCCTCCTACCTCCTCGAATCTCCAGAAACGCACACATGAGTCCAAATCTTCCGACTCAGACAATGAACCTCCTCCATTGACCAACAACAATCTTCAAGTGATTTCAATCCACTCGCCCCCCGACGGCTGGGTTAAAGTTAAAAAAAATAAAGGGAAGAAAATTCATATTACGGAGTCTAACCTATTTGGATAGAGCTCTTTGTCTGTCTTCTTGGCTCCTCTTGCTCTTCTTATGCTTCTCTTGACAGCAACGTGAAACCGTGGTAGATTTTTGATTTCTTCTTACTCCCCTGGTTTCCTGCTCCTCATGATTGTATCTCCACTTTTACGATGAGTTTTTTAATAGAACCAATCCTTCTTAACTTACAAAAAAAAAACATTTAGAGGTATGGTAAGTATGTATGCCATAGGTCCAATTCTTTCCAAAATATCAAACACCCACTATAGTGGGTGCCAATTTGGCATAGCTTCACTTTCTCAAGGAAATTATCTTGGGCTTAACCCAAAGGTACACATGATCCCCCATATTAATGGTCACGTTGATTATGTTTTTATCTACATAAATATTTACCTATGATGCATTCAACCTCTGGTTGATTCGTAAGACTTCCTATTTGATTTCCTTTAGCATGTTAGGCCCAATTGTAATATGATCCACTCAATGGTCCCAACAAATTAGAGCATTACACTTCCATACATGTTGGACCTCAAACACACTCATTTTGAGTGATTCCTGATAGTCATTATTATATAAAAACTATACTAATGATGTATAACCCTCCCATTTAGTAGGTTTACTCATCACATACATGTGATCATATCTTCTAAGATCTAATTTTTCCATTTTATTTTCCCATATTTTTTAGGATGGTAGGAAATATTGAATGTTAATTGTCTTCCAATTAATTTAAAAAATGATTTCCAAAATATTTAGATAAATTTAGCATCTCAATCAGCCACCATTACCTCTGGCATACCATGCAATATAAAAATTTCTTTCATGAATATCTCAACAATATAAATTTCCTTATAAGTGTATTAAACTAGAATGAAATTATTTGCTTTACTTAGCTTGTCCACTACTACCATTATGGAATCATGTTACTTCATAGTCTTTCAAAATCCTACGATGAAGTCCATGTTTATGGTTTCCCACTACCATTTTGGAATTGAGATAGGTTGCAACAAACCTACCAAGTGTCTATGCTTAGCCTTAACTTGTTGGCATTCCAAACATTGAGCAATGTATTTTTCAGTTTTCTTCATCATCCAATGCTAGTAATATAGTTCCACATGGTTGTAATCATGTTGTGATAACCATGGTTCCTATACTAAGGTTTTTTTTTTAATTTCATCGATGATGAAATTTTCCAATTCAGCAGAATCTAGTATATACATCCTGTTATGGTACATAAATAATATGTCCATAGTTAATTGATATCATACATACCACGTTCCTTTATTCCTTTCTTGCAAGAATTCATTGATGTGCTTAAAATGTGCATCATTTGGAAAGGCATATATTATATTTATTCTCAAGTCAGCCTCATACGTGTTAATTGATACAATGTGCATTACCTACATGCATTTTAATGCATTTTCCACATGATTTTCCTTTCCTTTTAGATGTCAAATTTGAAATTTGTATTCACTAATGAGTTCTAACCACCTCGATTATCAAGAATTAAATTGGGGTTGATCAAATAAATACTTTGACTCAATATGTTCAATCATTAATACAAACTTGTGCCCAAGAAAGTAGTGTTTCCATGTCTTAAGGGCATGGATAATAGTCGTGAGTTCCAAGTCATGTGTGAAATAAAAACCTTTCATGGTCATTGAGATTCTTAGACTCATAGTTGATTACGTATTTATCTTGCATAAGGACTCCTCCTAGCCCTTCCTTGCATGCATTAATGCACAATACGAAATATTTGTTTGGATATGCAATCTTAAATATCAGTGCGTTAGTGCATATGCTTTAGCTATTGAAAAATTTATTCACATTCCCTTGACAAAATAAACTTCACCTCTTTCTTCTATAATGAACTAATTGGGTGGCTAATCTTGGAGAATCCTTGGATGAATTTTTGATAGTAACCTACCAATTCCATGAGTAATGTCACTTCAATAACATTCCTTATGGAATGCCAATTCATGATGGTATTTATGTTATCAGGATATACTAATCCCTTATTTACATATCAAATACCTAAATCATTATTTTCTTCTAATAGAAATCACACTTGTTGAATTTAACATATAAATGATGCTCCAAGTACTTGCAATATTTTCTTGAGGTGTTCTGCCTATTATTCCTTAAGTATTCAAGTAAATGAGTATGAAATTAGTGAATATCAATAAAAATTTGTCCAACTACTTAGTGAGGTGTTGTTTATAAAACACATCAATATAGTAGGGCCATCGGTAATCCTAAACAAAATGTCTACATACTCGTACTGCCCATATTGGGTGAAAAATGTTATCATGTGAATATCCTCATCTTTTGTCTTGACTTGGTGGTATCTCGATCTTAAATTTGTCCTGGAGAACATTGTGGCTTCTCACAATTAATAGAAAAAATCATTAGTATGTGACAATGGGTACTTATCCTTGATAGTTACTTTGATAAGTTACTAATTGTCGATGCACAAACTAAGAGTTCCATATTTATTCTTCACAAACAATTTTGGTGCTCGCAAGGGAGAATATGTGGCAAAATATATTCCTTGTCCAACATCTATTTTAACTACAACTTCAAATCCATGAACTCGGGTGTGCTTATCTTGTAAGGTACTCAACATACTGGTATTACTCCTGGCATGAGCTCTATCAAGTAATCCATATCTTGCTTAGGTGGAAATCCTAAAATCTTTACTATAAATTCTTGTTGGGACTCTTACAATATGGAATAATCTTTGATATTTTCCTCTTTTTTGTATATTAATTTTAGTATATAGCTACCATTATTTCCTATATCATTTCTTAAGCCCGATTGTTGATACATGTATTGCAACTATAGGTTTTGATACAGATTTGAGAGTCCTAAGATGTACATTATCATCCATACATTCTAAGGTCTTGTTGTAAAAGTTTAGCTTGACTTGGTCTTTTCTCAATTGATTAAGACATCATACGAGCCTACAAGAAATATATTCAATGTTTACTGCATGTTTAGCTCATTCATTTCAATCAGGAATGCTTCCAATAAATCATTCACCTTCCTTTTAGTCATTGTATTTATTTGGTCCATCCACAGTTTCTTATGTTGATTTTTTGAAGGACACCAGCATCAACAACTTTGGGAAAAACATAACTAAGGTTAGATCTAGGGTCAATTAAAATAGAAATAGGTCATTGGGATATCATACCTTCTACATCAACCATTCATACCTAGTGTTATGATTGTTAGTTCTCCATCATTACATGGATTCGTGGCATCTATCATGCTACATCATTAATGGTAGTAGCTTATTGATTTTGATAAATCCTTTTGTTTCATCTTGTTTGTGCAAAAAATATCAAAGTGTAATTTCTTATTTTGTAACCCCAACACTTTAAGGGTCCATTTTATGATCCATTTTATTTTTTTCCATGGTATCTGTCTGCTTTTTGGAAATTTACATTCGTAAATTATGTTGGAATTTCTTTATAGCTAGGTAACTCATTTTCATACCCTTTCCTAAAGTCTTTTGTTGTTGTCACTTTGAATCTCTTCTCCTTCAAGCTATGTTTGTATTTATTTTTCTAGGGATTTTACAGCTTCGGTTGACACATTGATTGCACATAACGGTAATTAACCTTTCATATCATAATGTTGGGAGTCTTAGGCTCATCAAACTCTATCTTAACTGGGTAGGACTAAGGAATTCCATTGAGAAACCATTGTCTTTTTCCTTTTCTCATCCTTAATATATGACATAGTGAAACAATACCATAAATATGTTTACCAATTATAGATACTTAGTTACTCCATATTCAATTCATGGAACTTAGTTACTCCATATTCAATTCATGGAACTCCCTAATCTTCCCATTATAGTATCTTTCTGATAAGTACTTCCTCTTAAAGTATTTTTTGAATTATTTCCATGTGATATTCCTCTCATTGATTCCTTTTACATTCTTTGGGTCTTCCTACCATATGTAACCCCTTTCTCTCATGTTGAATATACGCACTTAGGATTTTTTATTCCATGAATCATTGTGTGCACATAAGTAATTCTTAAGTACCGAGAGAAATTCCTCCTCTTTGCCTTTATTTACTTCACCATCGAAGATAAGTAGCCTTGAATTCTTGAATTCTTCATGAAAAATAGTTCCAAAATGATTCTTCTTCTCCTTCTTGTGCAAACAAAACTTGGAACTATTACTTGAAATCTCAATGGAGTTGCTTGTCCTATTATTAGAGGAACCAGTAAATATTGTTACTAGATGTACCTGTTCCCTTACTTTCGGGCCTTTTCTAGGGGTATTTTCCCCTATGTTAGTGATATTTTTCCCATGTTTTTGAAGATATGGTGGGATTTTCACCTTCTAAGGGGGGATTTATTTCAACATTATTACCATTGGGTCCTTTCTCCAATTTCTTCTAGATTTTAGATATACTTTTTAGCTGCATGAGATTCAATTCTAATTTACTTTCCTATTCCTGAATTAACCTTTAATTATTTTACTTATAGCTCTAGATCCTTTCTTTCAGGATCCTCATCGTTTATGCTAGATTCAAAGGTGTTTCCACAATCCTCCTTTCTTCATATTCCTCATACATGATGTGTGAGTTTCCTTCTAGAGGGCACTTTTCCATCTTTTATTTATTGCAATGTTTTTTGCACTCTTGTCACTTATGTCTTATCTTTAGTATTGTAACACAAGAAATTTAGTTTTAAGTTGTCATCATAGAAAAATAATTAAAAAATTATAATTTTTAAGTATAATTTTGACCCATAGTAAGCCAATGTTGTAACTCTGCTTTGATACCACCTCTAATGAGCCTAGCAGTTGAGTGCACTTTTAGGGACATGTAAAATTCTATGTGATAAGGGTTATGTGTATTTCCATAATAAATCGTTCTTGAGTGATATTGGACACATGATACCCCTTTGCATTATTGCTGGTAAAGGGACAATTTCATTCCAAATAGGACTAATGTTTCACACCAGATATCGTTTCTCTAGTGACATAGTGATTTGATCATTCTCCCTTCTCATTTATTATTGAAAAATGATAGTTACACTTGCTACATCACTAGCATAGGTTAATTTGTTGATGATAAAGGGTGTTATCCTAAGGTGTTCAAGAACTATGACACCAAATTTCACTCCCTTGATGTATCTATTCTTGGAAATATAAAGGGTTGGAAAATTCAACTAGGGGGGTTGTTGCAACTCTTGCAACAACCATTCTATATTGAAAGTAGTCAAACATAACACAAGAAAAGACCACTAGAAATTTTTGCTATGGATCAACCAAAAATGATAATAGGCATGACATGGGGAGCTTATTTGACCATGTAAATCTTCCCATTCATGTGCCCATTTGTAGAAAACCTTTTTATTTACCTTAGAAATCTAATTTTATAAGTTGAGGCATAAAATTGATCTATAAAAATTATATTTCTTTGTCCCTACAAAATATTATTAGAAAATTTATTGACATCACTCCCTAATATAGATATTAACCTCATTATCATTATAATATTCTACTTCCTAAGATCCTTTCCACATTTGGAAGTGGTTGATATATTTTTACCAATGTCTTTGACTTCACCCTAATATTCTACTCAGATTTCATAGATTATAAAGATGATAAATGGGGAATCATATTGGTGTTTGTGTGTATGTGTCCACACACACATGTATAAAAACACACCAAGACATCCAATATCGTAAGTGATTGACGCCATCATATATTATTGCAATATATAGATTTGTATATGCACAAGTATATGTGAATAATAACCATATTGAGGATGAGAATGCATTCCATCACATGGACCTTAAAAAATTATTTTCTAGGGCCAAACCCCAAGAATACAATGTTGGCTTTTATAGTTATACTAATTTTTGATCGTGAGAGATAAAAATTCCAACTCTACATGCTTAATCATTTAGTATAGTTATGCCCTCTAGAAGTAATCTAAAGTGGCAAAGAAACCCTCCAAAATTATCAAATTGATAATATATATGAATTCAAAAAGATGGAGGTTATTGTGCCCATGATTCTACCCCATACCTAACATAATGTTGCAAATTTCTTGCCCAAAATTATACATAGTTGTAGGAAAGTATTTGAGGGAAATTACAACAATAGTAAAATCTTCCAAGAGTCCAACAATAGTACTTGAGACCACCTACATATTGATAGATTTCACACTCATATCCAACCTGGAAGATTGCTCTAGTTTTGTTGCGGGTTCATATTTAAAAATATGGACATTCAAATTGTAAGAAGAGACTATTGTATGCTATGCAAGGTCATGATGTCTCCTTGTAGGGTGAAAAAGAAAGCTTATAACTTGTCCTCAATTCTTAAAAAAATTGATTATGAGGAATATTTAAGGTACCATTCAAGGAACTTCGCCTCTTTAGGAAATCTACATTTCCATGCCTTCATCCATTAGATTGGTCCTTTTAGGATTTGAGGAATGATGTATATGGTTTTTTTTTTATAACACAAAGGTGAAATCGGGGAGTAGTACCTCACTTCTATGAGCTTAAGAGCCTTTATCAACCCAAAAATATATTTTCAAGTAAAATTGGATGCATTAGTGAACATATTACATCACAACATTAAATGTACAGTGAAGACTATAAGCCACTTAGTCTTCTTATAAACTTTAATAATTTGGTGAGGCGTATTATCAACCCAATATCATAGTTTTCAATGGCATCATTAGAAACACTCTTCAATGACCTAGTTTACTTAGTGATGATATAAAATCATTATTAAAGGCTCATGCACAATAAGTAACATCATAATAAAAAATAGGCTAGATACATATATAGTTGAATAGCATCAAATACAAAACAATTACACATATTTATCTAAAAGGATTTGAAGACGACTGGATGGTTTTCTACCTAACTCTAGGCCCAATTGTGCTTGTTCTTTCATATAAATGTCCAACCCCCTAGCAAAGCCATGATACAACGAGGGGAAAACTTGGAATTATCAAGATAGTTCTGAGCTATGAAATCCAATCTCCTTCATAAGTAAAAAACAGAATCCACCCTCTACCCATTGGAACAGGGCTTCTGTTAATTCACCAAATTCCTTTCTGGCTAGTTGTAGCTACAAAAGGGAGTACCTTCTCTACCAATGTATTCCCACACTAACCTCTCCTTTGAGTGCTTGTTATCAAAGCCAATAATCAAATTCACAACCCATTTCTCCCAAATTTGGGTTTGGGCTTTCCTACCTCAAATTGGGAGTCAAAATCAAGATTTAATAGTCCCAAATAATTAGTGATGGCCCCCATTTGGTTTCAACACCATTTGGGCATTAATTTCTACTTCCCTAGGAAGCTATATATGTTTGCTTGAAATTAATAGTAGAAAATCCACTCAAGAATAAACTCATATTTCACTCATGGGTGTTCTCTTCTCTCTACCCACTCTTCTTTTGCACTTCCTAAACCTCCAAGACTGTCTTCGTATTCATCTCACTTTCACTCATGGACTCTACGTGCATTCTTCCTACTCCAGCCACAGTAAACCTTTGTTTTTCTAGCCTTTTTCAAGGAATTTTGTAGGTAAGAGCATAGAATTCATGATGTGTACTTGTTGTACCCCTCTCTGACTAGCTTTATATTCCCCCTCAATCTCCATACCTCCATAACTATGGGTTGTTGGTTTCCCAACTACACAAAGAGGGAGATAATTTCAAATTCAAAAACCGGCATTTTGGCAATATGGGTTTTTTTTGTTACGGTTATGTTCTTAACAGATGAACCCCCTTATTGGTTTGCACTCATAATTAGTCAATTAGAAAACAATTTTTAATTAATTAATTAATTAAATACATTTACAAGACTTAAAATTGGCCCATCATAATTCGAAAATCACCAAAGCATCTATGTTGCAATTTACAGTGACACGAAGTCATACTTATGGTTATATGCTGGGAGAAAATGGTGTAGAAATTTGAATAATAGATGATTTATTCACCGAGATTATCCTGATTACACACTATTTGAGCTTCATGCATAATACATAACATCTTCTACCATTGATCATCAATTTGCGGAATTAAAAACAATCGCATGCGCACATTGAACATTAATCAATCACACATATCAACATAATATGTAATGGGGAAAGCTTACAGCTGAAAACCCCCAACTATCTGTATATTATAATGATAGAGAACATGTAACAATACATAGCACAAACTCCTCACAAGCTCTCAACACTATCTCCAATTGTTACACACAAAACAAGCTCAGATCATGCACATCCCATGCTCCAATCTGCTCCACCTGTCTGCCTGCCTCTACTGCACAATCCAAGATGAAGAATGATGAGATCCAAGTTCGAATCCCCTTGGCTTGTGCTGCGCAATCCTCATTGGAAATCTCAATCAATGTGTGTGCAAATCTCATGCACAACTATAGTCACAGCTGATAGTAGACTCACCCTTTCACCCACCTCTAACACTAGTCTCCACTGAACTGTCCATGCACTACAATTAACTGATGTATTCTTTAGTTGATTTATGAGTTAATAATTAGTGAATTAATTAATAATTAATTCACACCACTCATCACTAGTGTATTTATCAGTTAGACTAAATACAACTAGTTCAACTAAGTTAAACCGAACACAACTCCATCAACTGCCTCATCAACTCCACCAAACTCTGCCACATGAGTTCTAACTGAAGTCAACCATGCAATAGCTCAACTAAACCCTAGGAATAACGTAATTCCTTCTGTCAGCTGCATGTGCCACATCCGTAGCTCGAACTAAAGTGCTCCAAGAGGATAAGATAATGTTTATAGTCCAAATATTATTAAGAGCTAATAATATTCGACTGATCTATTTTTAGACTTGCAATCTAAAAATAGATTCCGCCCAATATGTCTAAAAATAGAAATCCATCTATTTTTCCAACTTGACCAACCATCCATAAATAGCATCCCGCAACTTATAGAATATGCTCCATATGTCTAAAAATAGACATAGTCTAAAAATAGACTTTGCGACAAAAATCACCTGTGTGGCCCCCACCTAGTTTTGGTGATCACTTTCCAACTAGGGTCAGGAAAGATGTTTCAGGATGCCTCCTTCACTGTTTCTTGTTGCAATCTTCAACAAATGGTGTGTTACATATTTTGTAGAAGAAAATTAACAAATTTTGGCCATGGATACATAGACAACAGTAGAATTTTCCAAGCCTTATTTGCTTCATATAAAATTTCAATAAATTTAGGTGGGCCAACAATGTCCAAAATTTGTATTGGGATTATATGTGGCCTTGCATAACTTCATGTGATAGTTAAGTCATATATTGTGCATAGGGGTACTAAAGTTAGCAGTATACTCAATGAACATTTCAAACCTACGAATGTAAATCCAGCTATAGTTAAACTTTTCATTGATAATATTACTCATATTAACACATGTTTTACTAGAATAATTTCCAATTTAAATATAGAATATGTTAATTCAAAGAAATATGGCATTCCCTTGAAGATGGACTCATTTCAGTAGTCCGAAATGTTGGGTTATAAAACTCCTTAACAAGTTATTCCACACTATTACAATGCTATCTCTACTTGTATGGACTCTCTATTGAAAATAAAGTAGATTTTTATAGTTTTAGGGTAATTATGCCAACAATACTTAGTGGCAGAAGAAACAAACTCAAGATGGCCAATAGAACAACAATTTATTCTCTAGATAACTTCATAATTACATGATGCATAATAGTGCAAAGGGTGCAAAATTTCATTACCAAAAACAATACATCAAGCGCCCCAAAATTAGATGTTATGATTTGATGTTGGTGTTTCAATGCATAAATTATCAAGTTCAAGACTTTAAAAGATAAATTTTGACTATGACTAAGGTTCGTCAAGCAGTATTGGAATTAACAAATGCACTTCAGGTATTCAACCATTTATCTATAGTGACCAAACATCAGTCACATAGATTTGATAAGAAGAACATATAAATGCATGATGAATATTATAAGCATATACTTTATGTTTCTAAAGTTCATAGAGTGATAGTAAATCATGAAGAATGACAAAACTATCAAAAAATTGAAGTTTCATGTCAACCTATGTTGGCTAATGAATGCTCACCATGAAACCGATGAGGAATATAAATTGCAAATGAAAAGAATGTAGCGAGAAAAAATGTCGTGGTGGGATAGGCAACAAGAATAACACTTTGAATATGTGAAGGAATTATAGACGGGCATTGGAAGATCTAGATCCACTCAAATGACAATCAATATTCTTGATGAAGCAGGAAGCCAATCCTACAAGGATTGGAGAATATATGGCATTACAAATTGTGTTCCTATCACCATTACAAGAATTGAAAAGGTTATTATGCTAACAAATTAAATTTTGTTCATAAAATTTGACTATGTAAACTTGCCAAGTCATGTTTCATGCAATACTTGTTATGCACCAACATAATAAATGTATCTCATGTATCATGCTCTAGTGTGAAGGTTCTTCCAAGTATTTTTTTTCATAATTCATGGATGGTAAAGATAGTAAACCATTAAACTTGATTATAGAAACTAACTCAAATTAAAAGAATATAACTCATGACCTCCCAACTTTAAAAAGAGATATAAGAGATTTCATATCTAACTCAACTACTTGAACTCACCTTCAAAACATTTTCAAATTATCTTATTAAAAAAATAACAACTATGATTATATTTACTAAAATACAACTCAACCAAGTAACTTCCTTTTCCTCATTTTTTTTTTTCTATCCTTTCGATTTCATAATATAAAAAATGGGATAATCACTTTAACTAAAAAAGTGTGTAGCAGTTGGTTTGTAAGATAATTTTTAAACAGTGGAAAAATCTATCATAACACAGTAATCAAACCAATAGTAAGGACAACCATTACTAGTTGTTATTCACAAATGCAGGTTGACTCATCACTGTTATTCAAAGAAACTCATAACACCTATAATTACTAGTTGGTAGTCACTAAGGAGGCAAACTTTCACTCCTCTCATATGCTTTTAAATATTGGGCCATTAACCTATTTCCATACATTCTAGAAAAACAAACACTCAACCAAACAAAAACTTTGATCATTTTATGAAAAAAATATGACAAAATTATTTAATTTAAAAATATATTTCTTATTGGGTAAGATAATCACTTATAAAAGTTGTGATATAAAATTCTTTGTCTTAGCAAAACAAATTTCAAAAGCTGTCATTTACAGTTTTTCCCTCGAGTGGATTAGAATTTCATTATTTCTTGAGGGTCACTTCAAAAAGCATTATTTCCGTCGAATAGATTTTAATTCTCATGGGTCGGTGTAATAATATGTAATTATGAGGGCTGGTTGAACCATCATAACAAACAAGTGTATAAATAATGAATATATATAACTTGTTTTTTTCCAATATTTATTTCCAGAAAATTTGATTATTAAATGAAGATGAGATTATAATAATTGTTGGAATTGGTTTCATATCATTTAAATACCAGCTAACCCAATTATCAAATTCTCTATACATAAATAAAAAAACAAAAACATATTCTATCATTTTAGCGTTCATTATGTTATGAATACTCAGAACAAATTTAAGATTTGAGATTCAAGTAACTTGATTCAAGTTATCTTTGGTATATTTTTGGCTTGTTTTTGGTGTTTTTCAACCAATGGTTTTTGGGTCCATCTTAATGTAATTCGAGTTAAGGAATATAGTCTAGGTTAATGGAATAGGGTTTTTGGGATTTAAAAATCCTATATATTATATTTTGGCGAAGTTAAAACAATGAGAGTTAAAGGTGTGACTTTTACTGTTTGTTTATTTTCTTAGCTTAGTGTTTCTAAGGTAAACCTTTGAGTACTATGAGTGATTTATATTGTTTACTTTACTATTTTATAAATAAAATATGTACATTACTTCTGTAAAGGTTTAAAAATTATAAAAAAATCCATCCCATGTGCACCTAACCTTAAATAGACACTATAATGAACTCATATATAAGAATTCAATTCTAAATTAATTTATGATGGCTAGGGAGATCATACATGGTGTATGAGCCATTATAGACATTTTTCTTTTGGTATAAGATCACACACATAAAACTTGAACTATTTCAAGTGCCTCTAAAACCATCATTGTTGCACTACTCCTCAAAATGGTGACCATATCTCACTCATTGGCTAAAGATTCCTTTTGTATGGAATGCATGTTTCTTTTGGGTACTATACATGAATCATGAACCCCATAGACCTTGTGTATGGAATTAGAACTTGTATTTTGATCCTAAAATAGACATGGGCACCAAAACCCATCCCATGGGGGCTTCACTCAATGAACCTATGACATAATGCGTGCTTTTGTGGCAACTAAAAAATACCCTTAATTTGACTACATATTGGAAAATACCTCTAAAAATAGCTTTATTTAACCCCCTACCAATACGAACCCAATACACCTTCCCAATTTAAAAAGCCCTTAATTTCACTAGATATTATAGTATCCATTTTTTCGTTAACATTTTTTATACCCTTTTTGTTAGAAGCTATATTACTACTGGGGGGGGGGTGAATTAGTAGTAATGGATCTTCTATAATTTTTAACTTTTCTTTTCAAACCTTGAATCAACCATTCATTAACAACTTAACATGTGAGGTTCAATGCATAAAAATGTACCATAAGCATATACAACATGATCATGTAAACTTATAAGAAATATATATACATAAAAAAACATGTAAAGACACACAAATCATCATCACAAGGAGACACACAAATATCTAGTGGAAACCCTTTCGGGAGAAAAACCACCCTTGTCACTATTGTGTTCCTCTGAATCTTCTATTATTTGTGGAGCAAAAGATATCTATAACATGGATTTTTGGTCACCACAAGCTAAGAGACTCGACCTCAAACATACTTTTCTATCCACCACCAACTAGGAGACTCGATCCCAAAATATAGTTAGTTGGCCACCACTAACTATTATCCAACCACTACTAGAAAAAAACCACCAATCTCGCAATATTGTTGCTAGCCACCACTAGAACAAAATCACTGCTCCAACTTACCAAGTCACCACTTTCCAAAGGCCACTCCACAAAATCTAAGAGGACTTGATTTAAATTTTTTTAGATTGGATCCCCAAGACACTATGCTCAATAGAAATTTTTTCTATCAAACCCCAACACCAAGAAACTCTCAACAACTCAATAAAAATTAGCTCATCGACATAAAAAACCAGTAGCAATGCTACAAATCACACACTCAGCCATAATATCAACATACATCAATCAAGCCACTCATGGCCATACGCATGTCATCAATACAAACTGCATCATACAATAAACACATCAAACCCTCAATATATCGAAAACATAAAATCATTATGGAATTCTGCCATATGCACTAGAAACCCTACAAAATAAATGTCAAATAATGCAACAAGTGCACTGCTCGATCCATGCTCAACTACAACCCTTTTTCTTAAGGCTATATTCCTCCAAACAAACTCCGCTATGATAACCACAAATCTGATCTGTAAATTGATATTTCTGCTTCAGTACTCTGCTACAGGCCTTTGATTTTCTCACTCTACTACTATTTGAACTCATACACAAGGAATATATGCTCACCAATATGTCTTAAGAATTATTCCTCTCTAGAGGCCTCTTACTCTCTTACTCGTTAGTACGAACAATATCTTAGATCCAAAATGAGATATATATAATGTGTTGGGAAAATTTCTCTTTTGGAATCAGTTCATAGGTGATAAAATTTGATGAAATCCATTCATAACCATCACTACTTGTGAATTAAAGGCATTCAAACCCAATGGAGGAATTATTCAATGAATTTCGAGCTTATACAATCAATATCGAAGCTTCTGGGGATTACCATGGCCAAATTATTTCGATGATGTGCAAAGAATGTAAAGATTTTCTCATTTAGGCAACAACCATTGGAGTGATTACTAGCTCCCAGAGGCTATAGTCACACCCTTGCCATTGGATTCTCAACAACCAAGATCCTACAACCACACTATGTAGGTCTTACTCCCTGTAATTGTAACTTAAAATATGCAAGACCTTCTCCTCTTGCCACGAAAACTTACAGAACTTGTGCAAGAAGGTCTTGAATCACCTCCTGAGCCTATAGGACCTCTGAAACCCATAAAAAGTATCTAAAAAACATGAAAAGACCTCCAAAAATGTTCAATCTACCTATGCAAGTATTAGGTCATCATCATAAGATTTTAGATTCATCATGCCATCATATCAAGATTTTTGACACTTTGGAAAATCTTGTTAACACAATAACCAAGTGCCACCACCAGGTTGGCTTGAATTCCAACAGGTCAAGAGTTGACATATGCACACCTTAAACACCTTTACACAACTCTGTCACACATCAATAAGTCTACTAATCCATCAAAACCCACATGAATGGCTCATTGATCCAGGTTGAAATCAATGGAAATACAAACCAACTACAACCATGAAAGCCATAATGTCAACAACTTTATATTTTTCATAACCTTTGAAATCCATTTTTTATACACAACATATAAACACCCTTTACCCCCTATAATATGCTCAATTTATTATGTCATTTTTTCGTCAATATATATTTGCCAATATGAACTCATGTTGTATGGTATTTATCCCCCGATAGTGAATCCCCTATGACCCATCCTTGGTGTTGCAAAAATTGAAATGACTACCACATCTAAATTTTATTCTAGATTTTCCATATATAGGGCTTGTTTCATGGCCTCGTGAAAGGAATAGAGTTACGTAAAAATCTTGATAACCACAAGGATAGTCCACCAAATCACTCCTACTTCTTGCCTCACCAATCTAGTCCCCATGATTTTTTTTTGTTGAATACCAATTTCATTTGGATGGGCATTTTTTCACTATATATTAATCCACTCATTGATGTTGTGATACCTCTTTGTAGACCTAGAAATTTGGTCCCTTTAACTCACATATGCGGAACCAAGATAGATTGACACTCCACCATTTCCTTGTGGCTAATAATTTATTGCATACATATCTAGAAGATTACATTTCCACAAACTGGTGACCACACATTATCTTATAAGCTAAAAATCTAGTGCATATGTGTATAACCACCACATGGGGCATTCCCCTACCATGCTACACACACAACCAAAAATGGGCATTATTTACAACTAGACATACCCGATTAGTTCCCATCCATCATAATCTATTGGGGGTGGGGGGGGGGGGGGGGGGTGTGGATATCATTCTTAGGGGCATGGTGTCGCCTTTAGCCAATTTTCAATTTGACTGTTATCGACTCTTAGCCTAGGATCCAAAGGTATAGGTAAGATATAGTATCCTCTTATTCTTGGGGTATTCTATCCTATCATCCACTCCAGTTATCCTTCTACACATTACCTATAGTATACTCAAATTACCTTATTGAAATAGTCTACTCTTTCCAATGCCACTCTTACCATCCATTCCCCATATGGTGTAGTTCTTGATTCTCCACTAGGAAACATCTTTCCAAGAAGCATTAAGGAACTTTTTTTTGGCCCAATTAGCCCTTTTTAATTGATTAGAAATGAAAAGTATGGTAAGGCCACCTACCTAAAAGTTGGATATCTAAATTCCACTAGTCGATTTGTTCGTAACGAGCTTGCCAAGACATAGGGCCTTCTCCTCCTCTCCAAGCTATCCACAAGATAATTCACAAACGAATTGGAATTGGAGGGAAAAACTCTTTTATAGAAAAATATACCATTTTTCACTTGGCCATTATGAGCTTATCCTCCCATTTGGAAAATTTCCAACACCATTGGAAAGTTATTTTTGATACCTTAAATTGGTTTTAATTTGTTGTTTTTTCTTTTTTACTTCACCTGGAAGTCATATTTTACATGGTTTGTTAAACCCCCCTCCATTAAAATAAAATTTATTCATATTTGTCTCTCTTACTTTGAAACGACATTATATTGTACCTATTAACTCATGTGTCGAAGTTTGTCATAAGTACACCACCTTTACTCATGCTTAGGAGGATCTCCTTTACACCCATTCCCTGTGGAATTTCACATATTAGCAACATCACCTCATTCATTGGATTTTTTGGTCATTTAACAGATATTACCTTAGGGACCCAATAGTTTGGTAGATGGAATAGCCCATCCATGTCTTGCATATGCCATATATCAAGTGTTAGATATGTTGTATTCAATTTGATCCTCTTAAAAAAATGGGTTACTTCTATGGATCCCATCTCACATAAATCTTCATTCTCATGCTGATGATCTAAGCTCACCTCTCAGATGTATGTTTGACATGTTGAACCTCTTCTTATAATTGATACACAAATCAAACAAAAGAATTAGTTAGAAAAATTCCTTAAAACAAAACTTAAAAGGATGTCTTTAATACTAAAAACAATGTTATTTAAATAATATCACATATGAATAGGAATGCATGTTTGTAATTATTATTATGAATATTTAATTATTTAATAGTATTAATAAAATGCACACATGTATTACACATAAATGAAAAAATGAATATAATGGATTAATTCAGGAGATCATCAATTACCAAGGAATAAAATGGAATGATTTGCAATATTCATGGGATAGTGCATCACATGACAATATTAAAATACTATTATAAGAGATATCCAACTACAATGAATTGGAGAAATCATAACAAGAACACATGGAATCAAAGGAAAGAGAACAATTCAACAATCGATTATCAAATGTTAAGACTATTTTTTTTCAAATTTTGATGGATGGATCATCATCAATGACAAAAAAGGAAACTTTTCGAATGGACATAATAATATATGACCCGAAGGGAAGGATATATAGGGTAAATGTATATGTAAAATTGATCAACCCAATAAAGGAATCACATGTTCAATTATTGAGAATAGTCATATATATAATTCATTTTAGTCATTGTTGAGACATGAACGTGTGATCTGAGATGTATGAATGTATTAGGGTATTTGGAGGAGCTTTTATTCTATGGTGAGTTATTAGGTAGCTCATTTCTTTGATATATTATATGATTTTGATCCACAATCACATAATGTGTGCATTATCTATACTTGTTTTATTTTTTTATTTAAAGGATTTGTTGTATAACGAAATTAAATTTATTAAGGTGGGCGATGGGAAAGGCACACTAGTCTCTCTAGATGGGTCACTGCAAACATGAATGATTAAACAATTAACAAGTGCATATGAAATAGATAATGTTAGTAGGAAATATGAATATGTTATATATTACCAAATATTTCTTGATTCCCTTTCTAAAACCACCCTTGTCTTTGTAATACTTTGTTACAATGGTTTGCAAGCCTACCACAAAGTGAATCACCTACATACAAACCATTAGAATTTGCTACTACAATTATGTATTGAGATTAAAATATTTTTAGTTAAGAATTTAACTAAATGAATATCTCAATGGTGGTAGTTAAGTGGACACTAGGGACATCGACATTGTGGGCTTGTCGAGAGCGAGCTAAGAACAACAAGTTCAATATATATATATATATATATTTGCAACAAATATAATCAAAATGAAAAAATGTGAAAACAATTTACTCAATTAATTATAGATCCAATAAAATTTAAACATATCAACGCACTTGTATCTCTAAAAAATCCTCTATGGGAAATATATGGTAAAGGATGCTGACAAATATGGCTAGAAAAGGTGCATGGACATGAATACCAATTGAAAACACTACTAGATGATGGTATACCACTAATACTAGTGGTGGTCAACCCCACCATGAGATGATGGATCTACCCATTTTGAAAAGGTGTTTCTACCCCAGTAGTAGGTTACAACCTCGTTTGATAAGCACCATTGACAAATATGGCATAATGAACCATATTCCATGTCAACTTGAGAAATGTAAAAATGAGTTGCAATTGAGAAATATACCCTAGGTAAATTCCTATTTGTATATTGATTTGATAGTTTGCATCTAATTAGTTTGCATTGTGTTGATTTTATGAGATTGTAAAACAAACCCCTTAAAATGCTATGTGATGAAATAGTTACCATGTTTCACCAAAAAAACTATACATACATTCTCATTAAAAAGTCTAGTGATATTTCCTTATTTTTATAATGTGACATATTAAAATCCATGTACCACCCATATATATAGTTATTGATAAATGGATGATAATTGCACCAATTGATATACATGTGGGCTTAGTCAGTGCTAGCACGTTTTTCATTTATGAGGGTCTATAATAAGGAAAAATATATCATCTTCGTTATTTTTTCATTCTATTAATTGCCTTATGATCCAATCCATCTATTTATTAATGACACATATTCTCTTTATAAAATTTAATCTTGTAGAATACTACATCTGGTTGGGTAATTGTATTAGCGATTATAGCTATGGGTTAGGCAAGTTAGCATTAAAGTTGTTCTCCATACCGAAAAATATAACTCAAATTTTCTAAAACTTCTAGTATGCCATTTCCTTAGGGATTCACATTAAAAATTTTCAAATTTACACTGAGAGTGTATATTTGGATTTCCTAAATTTAAAATAAGGATCACCTCTTGTAACCATGGAGCCTGTCCCCAAGAGTGTTGAAAGATTTGAACTTGTGACCCCTCAATAGTAGAGGTGCTTTAATGACAAGGAATTAACCAACTTAGCTAACCCTTTGAGTTATATGTATATATGTATGTAAATAAAAGTTGAAAATAGAAATCAATTAATAACTTCTAGAATAAAATACCATAAGAAGTTATTATAAAAATTAATGGAAAGAAAAAGATAAAAAGGAGGTTAATATTGTTATCTCAAACCATTTTCTTCTTTATATGAATATTTATAGTTTTCTTCTTTATATGAACATTGAGAGTGAATCCATAAAAAATACCCAAATTTATTGTTTGAAATTAGCTAAGCTTGGGGAAGTTTGTTCTAAAAAATCATGGTTATAATTTAGGATTAATAGTGACAATAAGGCATGGAGGCATGGATGTGAATGATAAAACACAGTAATGGTGAAGGAGAAAAAAAAACAAGCCTTTTTATTCCATGTTTATGTGAAGCAAAATGTGTATGCATTCCTTTGTTGGATGTGGAGCCTAATGGTCTTCCTGATTGAGAGGTCTTGTTTCAGTCGTGTTTGAATCTCAATCCTTGGCGGGGGTGTGTGAGGGGGATTCCCCCCCCCCCACGACTCAATGATTCCTCGGGAGGTCCAAGGTGGATACATATTTGGAGCCCACCCCCTCAAAGCTAAAAATTGAAGCAAATTTCCTTCTAAATTATTGAGTAATTTCTAGTCAACATAGGTCGTTCATTAGGCGAGTGATTTGACGTAGTTATGTTAATTCATGGTTTTTTTCCCTAGAAGGCAACCCTCGGTTTATATGAGGGAATTGTATTGCAGCTCTGTATCGTTATTTTGAGAGAGAAAGAAGTAGAGGAGGTTCTGTGAGAGCAAAGTGGAAATTACATCAGATCTGATGTAGGTCGTATCTCTTCATTTTGCTGGAAAATTTAAAAGGAAGGATTGGTTGTTTGTCCATGGATGTAGCCCAAAATGGTTGAACCACGTATATTTGTGTCTCTCTTATTTTATGCATTTATGTATTTTTGTTTCTGAAATATTTTATGTATTTCATTGCTTCGTTAATTAATGTCTAACAAATGGTATCAAATTTAAAGGTTTATTTGGATGATAAACTCATAGGAGATAAGGGTTCCTAGTTCAAGTGGGAACAATGGCATAAGATGGTAGGTTTAGGGCCAAGAAATTGAATGGCCAAAACTACCACATGAGGAAGATGCATATGGAAGATTATCTATATCAAAAATATTTGTACCTACCATTGAGCGGAAAGACAAATAATCTGGCGCTTATGTCGGACGAAAAATGGGAGATTCTTGACAGAAAAACATTAGGAAAAATATGGTTGTGCCTGGCGACATCGGTAGAATTCAATATTTTGAAGGAAACAACAATGAGGGCCTTCTCAAAATTATATAAAAAACCTTTCGCCTCAAATAAGGTATTCCTTATGAAGCATTTTTTTAAAATGAAGATGTGAAAAGTTGGATTTGTTGTTGATCATTTAAATGAGTTTAATATGGTTATCAATTAGCTAAGGCCTTTAGGGGTAAATTTTGATGATGAAATTAGGTCTCTATTATTGTTGTGCTCATTACCAAAATTTGGAATGGTTTAGTTATAGCCATTAGTAACTTTGTCTTTGGAACTAGCACTTTAAAGTTTGCTATTGTGTCATAGCATGTACTTTTGCAAATTTTCCTTCGTTGGATCGAAACATGCGTCATAAAGTGATTTATGTCAAGGTCAAATTTTGTCATTTCAATGAGTCTTCAAGCAAAATTCTGGTCATTGGTCACTAGGCATTAGGTATATGGTTTGCTTTCACTCCTTCCAAAGTTGTCCAAATGTCGGTCCATGTCACCATTCAACTGAGTGTACCATCATTCAGAGGGCTGTCATCATCATGTCAAGTTCCACTGGGTCATTTTACAGCTTGTTCATGCTTCAGTTGTGCCTAGGTAAGGTCCATTTCCCTCTCCTAGGGTTTTGGAGGTAATTTCTCTTGGATGGTCAAATCATCGAAAAACTTGTATCCCGATGTTCATACACCTTCCCCTATCATTAATTCACCTAATTAAACACTTCCCATCACTGAGATCCCCCAAATTCCTCATTTTTGCACAAACCCTAGTTTCTTGCCACAACTTGGCAATTTTCTAGGCTAGGCCTGTGTTTTTCCCTTTTGGACCCCTTCCCCTCACTCAATCTTTGAGATTCCAATTTCCCCTGCTTCCTAACATCCCTCCCTACTTCCCAAAATTTCCCCAAGAATTTAGAAGCCCCTTATCCCCTTCATTTCGCTTCATTTCGACAAATCCCTTGTTTCACACATCGAGATAGGTTTCACTCAAATGATGTTTCAGAGCAATAAAAGATGAATTTTGGAAAATGAGAGAGGTTTTTGTAAAAAAAATTACAAGGAAGAAAAACCCTCTTCACTGTTTACACAGGTATAATGGTTTTGGAGAATGTTAAGAATACCCTTGCCTCAGGAGAATTGATGCACCTGCAGGAAGTAGTGTTGGGAGATTTGATTTTTTATAGGGTAAATGAATTCCAAATTAAAAAATTTCACTGGGGTTAGAAAATAGACTCCACGAGCTTTCCAACGAGCTATCACACGCCCAATTTTGACACCGGGAAGGCCTCCAAAATCCTCCTTCAAAATTCACTATGTAGCGTGCGGCGCATACAAAGAGCGCGCGGCGCATTGAGCCATCAAGCTAGAAATTCACCCAAACTCTTCAAATTTTCAAATCCAATTCTTGTGAGATATTTATCAATCTATATAAACCATTGGAAACAAGTTATATTCACAAGTTTTCAAAGAAAATATCAAATTGAAGTGTTGAAGGGCGAAAATCTTGTTTTGAAAGCCGAGGAGGTGAATTGCCAGTGCGCGCGGCGCATACAAGTAGCGCACGGCGCATAGGGAGCGCGCGACGCACTGGGAATCAATTGCCTTTGTATTTTTACATGCGTGCGACACATAGAGAGCGTGCGGAGCTTTGGGCATGCACGCAGCACATAGAGCCCTAAGGCCAGAAAACTTCACTCCCTCACCCAAATTTGTGCCAAATCGCCTCATTTTCCTTCAAGTAAGTTATTCACGCCTTCTCATTGATTCATGGATATGCTATGGTGTTTCAAATGTGGAGAAAACAAGTGTTTGTTATGGTGAAACGTAAACCCTATATTCATTTCAAAATTCGCTCCATAGGGTTTGAGGAGTGATGATTGTCATTTGAAATTGGTGTCAAAAACTTGCATTTGCCAAAACACTCTTATGCCATTGTTATGTATGCTTTTATCACTGCTATCATTATATCATTTTCCTCACTGCTGTGATCACTGTTATTATACCACAGTCCCATTGTTATACCATTGTTTCACATCCTTCATTCCCTTTTGCTCCCATGTGGTAAAACTCTAAATTTATCACTTGTTATCCCTTCCCTCCATTGAAAAATTTTTAATTGCCACAACATTCAAGGATTATGCCTTATATTTCACTTACATTTTGTCATTTCACCTATTCCTATTCCCAAAAATACTCTCCTCACTATCACTATTTTCCTATATCACGTGTAAATTGTCCATATTCCTAAATCCCTCAAACAGTGGCTGTCCTCACACTTGACAGTACTTTCCTCACTGTGGTTTTCCTATAGCACCTTGATACATATGTGACACATTTGGAATTAGAGCATACATTGAACTCTTGTTTTCATCATTACCATATCAGCATATATTTGTCATACTTTTAGCACCATGTTAGAGACAGATTCACCTTATGAGCAGGGGTATGAGCAGGACAAGAGCCATCAACCGCAGCTAAATGTGTCAAGGAGATCATGCGAAGAAACATATCGTAGAGGCGCCGGTGAGCTCGTCGCGCATCACGACAAGTACTATCTCCACCGGGTGTGGGGGGTCTCTAAGTACCTCTACTGCCAGTCAAGCGTAGTACTATTCCCCCCAATTGGGGTGTGAAGGGGTCTCGCCTTCTTCATGAGCATGCATAGGTTCGTAGAGAGGAAAGAGGCCTATGCACGATGAGGGCCCTTTCAGGAGGCCACCTTTCAGGAGGCCGAGACACTGATTTCACACTCATCGATGTTGATGCGAGCTCTCCTAGCTCAAAACTGAAAGAGATCATCCAGGAGCAGAAGGCCAAGATTGACACGCTGAATGTTAAATTGCAGAGAGCTCAGTGGGTAATAAACTACCTGGAGCAGCGGAACAAACAGCTAGAGGACCAGCATACACTTGTAGAGTTGCGGCAAATCCGGGAAGACCGTGCATTGGCCCGGAAGAGACCAGGTGACATGACACCGGCTAATCGAGAGACTTGCCTCACGCATGTTAACATTCATCTGGAGAAGTTGTTTGCAAAGGCCAATAGAGACAAAGACATGCTCCGTCACATGAAAAATAATTATTGGGCCCGTAATCACGTTTGCAAAGCTAAAATGAAGATCCTGAAGGCAAGGTTGAGCAAAGCACTAAAACGGCGAAAGAGGCCTGACCCACTCCGTATCTTGGCCGAGGCTTCATTGGCTGAGCATGAGGCATGGTGAGGGATCTTCGCTCCGAATTTCAGCAAATTTGGAGAATTTTTTGTCATTTTGGAAAATTTTGGTCTCAAAACAGGTTTTTCCGCCCAACGCGTAGCGCGTCACGACGCGCGCTTATGATTGGGACACTTTCTGGAGGAAAAATTTGTATTTTTGGATTTTTCATGGTAATTTATGCATGCTCAGAAATGGCCGAAGCATTTCATCAAGTTCTGGATGATCAAAAGGGCCAAAAACACCATGAAAATCACCTTTCTGCCACCTTTTGCACCAGCAGGAAGTACTTTTGGGAGAATGAAGTTTTGGAGGGGAAAATGAGCTCCAAATTGAGAAATTCCACTTGGGTTGGATAGAAGACATCTAGGGCTTTCCAAAAATCTATCATGAGCTTGATTTTGACTTCAGGAAGTGCTCAAAAAATTAGGTCCAAAGGTGCGCGGCGCATAGAGCTTTGGCGCGCGACGCATAGAGGAAATTAGCCTATTTTTCACCTTCCAGCTCAGGAATTCGACCAGTTTGGACTAGTTTCACCTCTTGATGTAATTTTTGACCCATCTTGATGTAATTTGATAAACATGATGTAATTTTGGCATGTATTTACTTGTTCTATATGGTTCACTCACAAAAAAGTGAAAATTGACAAGTGAATGAATCAGTTTCCTTCCTTTTAGAGGCAAGTTGTTTGGCTGCCTAGATTTTAGCTCCTTGTTTAGAATTGGTTCAAACTGCTCCTAGAAGCATGAGCTCGACCCCTAGAGGCATGGGAAGGGGTTAGACTTGTCTATTTATTGTATTTTCTGAGACACTTTCAGGGTTGGACTCTTGGGAAAAGTTTGGCACACTATTGTACATATTTTCTACATTTTGGCTAAGGAAAGATCAGAGGTTTTGCAGCACCTGTTGGGATTCTTGTGGCTTTCAGTTTTGATGGTGTGTTCTCTCGGTTATTTGTAAGTTCTTTAATGTTTAATGTATGCCATTCCCTTCTTTTGCTTCTGAAACTAAATGAATGAGTAAATGAGGTAGAATCCATTGATTCCAGTGCTCTGCCTTTGAATTTGTTTAGTTTTGTATGTTTTCGCCAGTTTGGAGAGGATCCTTGTTCTCCCTTGCCCTCTTCAGCTCCTTTTCATTCTGATCCATCCATACACATAATCAAAAAGCATCAATACTACTGCCTACCTTGCCCCAACTCGAATTCTGCAAAGATCTGGCCTCATCCCCGAGCCCAAAATTGTTTTTCCCATTTTTCCAACAAAAACCCAAAAAATTTAAAACAAACCTTCCTATCTATTTACTAGCCTAAAATCAGTATCCATTATAAGTCATCTCAGCCCCTTTTGAAGACCTTTTTCCGAGATAGACCCGGAGAGAGCCCTCTCCTGTCCTCGTAGGGCTAGCTACGAGGCTGAGCGTGGTTTGATGTTGCCTTGAGTTTTACCTTATTTCAGCCTAAGGTAGATTCGAGCGCTAACATAGTGGCGACCATACTGGGGAGAACATGGTTTGCTTGTGGGTGTTATTTGTTCTATAAGCTACAGACAAAGTCTGAAGTCATGCCAGGTAGCCTTCGAACTGCTCTTGCTCTGCGAGTGCATAGTAGATAAACACTGCTTCAGTCGATCTCCGGTCTAGCTTGTAATCGTAACACTTAACTTATAAATTGCCCCAGTACATGTATCAAGTTCAGATCTGATGGTTGATGGTGGACAACGATCAGACATAAGAAGGCTGAAATCATTCACCTGGTGACTCCAATTCAAAGTCTGGAGGACTGACTCTTTCTCTGAGAAAATGGAAGGATCTTACACAAAGTTTAGGTATCTAAAGTGGAATGGTATTCAGGATCTAATCTGCTTTCTTGTAAACTATTTCTTTGCTGTTCTTGAAGCTGTCCTGAAAGTTTTTCAGAATTTGTTGTATGAGAAAGGTGATCAAAATCTTCACTCGACCCATTCAAAAAGTGTAAATGCTGAGTTTCCCTTTGATCCTGGTCTCCTTACTTTTCCCACATATTATGATGACTCTCTTCAGAGTGATGAGCCTAAAGAAAACAAAACTGATCCCGCAGCTCTTGTATATACTCCTACACCTTTCATAGTCCCAGATCGGTACAAACCTCTTGTTTTACCTTCTGTTCTTCATGCTTTCCCTGCAAATTATGACCTATATCTACCAAGATTTGACGGTGAATGTAACAATGTCAACGCTGAGCAACATGTGCAGAATGTTGAGACTTTTCTAGACCTTTTTGAAGTTGATGAAGAGGATGTTAGTATTAGGATTTTTGCTCTTTCTTTGCAAGGCCAAGTGAAGAGTTGGTTCAAAGCCCTGCCTGATGCGAGCATCACAGATTTCCAGCAGTTGGTCAGAGTTTTCCTTGACAGGTGGATGATCGGACAGAACTTTTTGTTGATTATAGAGGAGTATAACCAGTTGAAAAGAATGCCAGGTGAGACAGTACAACAATTTTCTGCTAGATTTAACCAAGTTTATTATTCGATGCCAGCTGATATAAGACCTTCTCCTAGATCTTCTCTCTTGCACTACCCGGGTGCCTTTGATCCGGAAATGGAGTTTCAGTTGAGAGAAAGGAATCTTGCAACACTTCACGAGATGCAGAATAGTGCAGTGAATGTAGAGGCTCATTTGCTGATCCGAAGGGCAAGGTTGAAGGAAGAAGAGATGAAAAACATGGATCCGGAGAAATCGATATCTCTAGAGGTAAAGCTTGACATGTTGGTAAGTGCAGTAGAAGAGATGATGCAAAAGAACACCACAAAGAATGAGTATAATGTTCAAGCCCATGGCTCGCTGATTGAAGAAGAACAAGTTGCTGATCCAAAACATTTTGTTTCTTATTCCAGTTGTCATAGTGATTGCTTTATAGATCATCTTGAAGAAGAGAGAGCTGTTGATATGACATGTATGCTTGATGATGTGTTGTATACTGATGATTTGCCTCAGTTTGATCAGTATGATGATGATTATGTTCTCCAAATAGAAGCTAATCTTGCAGACGAATCAGCAGCTAGTTTGTGCGAGGAGGAAGTTCACTTTCAGTAGCTTGAGTACAGTGATCAACCGATGCATATCAGCTATGACAATGATGAGGAAAGCGCAAAAAATTTTGAAGTAAGTGAAGGACCTTTGCCTTTTTGTTTTGACTCGTTTCAGTTCATCAGAGACAATTTCCATGCAATCAGAAATCAACTGCCAACAAGCCTTGATCTGGACCATCTTGAGGGTAATGAAAACCTTGTTCAAGATTTCTCATATTCAGATTTGCAGCCCTCGAAACCCATTGATTTTCAAGTTGCAGATGAGGACTTGGAAGCTAGCACATATGATCAAATGATACAAGGTGATTCCGTACCATTTTGTTTTGAATCATTTCAGTTTTTGAAGAACAAATTGCATAGTAAATCTTCAAATGAGCAGCCTGTAAGAAATCAACAATCTCTCAGTGTTAATGTTGAGGATGAGACAGATAACGAAATTCTTGAGCAGCCTGTAGCATCAGATTTGCAGCCACCAAATGAAATTGAAGGTCAGATTACAGATGAAGTCGTGGAAGATGAAATACATGATTTGATGATGCAGGAAGATTCTATACCCTTTTGTTTCGAAGCATTTCAGTTCATAAAGCAGAATCTTCGTAATCTCTCTAAAGCAAAAGATGAACAGCTAGAAGGAGGTCATACAGTTTCAATGGATACATTGCAGCAGTCTTCTCAAGTTTTTGATGATCCCATTGCTCGTGTGCTGGATGAGGTTTGCTGTAAAAATTCTTCTCCATTGGCTAACCATGTGCCCGAAAAGAATGTTGATAATAATATTGTTCAAAAGTCAATTTCATTGTGTTGTTCAACAGATTTTGCAGTCATATGAGGAGATTGATGAAGGAGACTTTTGTTCTGTTTGTAATCAGCAACAGTGTTTGGTTATTCACGAAATTCAGGATCCTTTTGGCAGCTTGCTGCAATCACCAAAGAAATACAGCATAGAGGTGAGAAAAATTTTAAGATTAAGGTATGGAGATTATCTGAATCAGAGCAGTGATGTGCTAATGGAAATCAGTAGCTATGTGTATGAAGATCTTTTCGCAGTATTCTTGAAGTCATCCAGTCAATTCATGCTTTGCAAGTTTATCAGCAGTCAGCTTGAGTTCAAATTTCCATGGGAGTTGCCTTTCGATTCTTTCCTTTTCCTGCGCGTCAGAAAGCATTTGGGAAGAAATAAAATAGCAGCCAGGATGCTTACATGGTTGCATTGGCTATTCCATTTCACTTGATCAGGTGGTGAAAAGAACAATTAGAGTAGGTTGATGAATAAGCTCAATCATGAGCATCCTTCTAGTTTGTCAGTTATGTTTTAGTCATGTTATATTATGGTTTTTCAGTCTTAGTCAGAGTCAGTCTACATAATGTCAGTTTTCATGTTTTGATTTCATTGCCCAATGGACAAAGGCACTGGTCTTCTCTCCCAAAGATCTGTCGTTCTTGGCACCTCCAAGGAGCTACCATCCCCATTGGAGCCAATGTTAGTGTCAGCCTTTGCAGCTTTCCTTCAGTGATCAAACATGCTCTTACAAAGTGATTTTAAGGTGTCAAGGTCAAATTTTGTCATTTCAATGAGTCTTCAAGCAAAATTTGGTCACTAGGCATTAGATCTAGGGTTTGTTTTCACGCTTTTCAAAGTTGTCCAAATGTCGGTCCATGTCACCATTCAGCTGAGTGTACCATCATTCAGAGGGTTTTCATCATCATGTCAAGTTCCATTGGGTCATTTTACAACTTGTTCATGCTTCAGTTGTGCCTAGGTAAGGTCCATTTCCCTCTCCTAGGGTTTTGGAGGTAATTTCTCTTGGATGGTCAAATCATTAGAAAAAATTGTATCATGATGTTCATACACCTTTCCCTATCATTAATGTACCTTATTAAACACTTCCCATCACTGAGATCCCCCAAATTCCTCATTTTTGCACAAACCCTAGTTTCTTGCCACAACTTGGCAATTTTCTAGGCTAGGCCTGTGTTTTGCCCTTTTTGACCCCTTCCCCTCACTCAATCTCTGAGATTCCACTTTCCCCTGCTTCCTAACATCCCTCCCTACTTCCCAAAATTTCCCCAAGAATTTAGAAGCCCCTTATCCCCTTCATTTCGCTTCATTTCGACAAATCCCTTGTTTCACACATCGGGATAGGTTTCATTCAAATGATGTTTCAGAGCAATAAAAGATGAATTTTGGAAAAATGAGAGAGGTTTTTGTACACAACAAGCCAAGGAAGAAAAACCTCCTTCACTTCTTACATAGGTATAATTTTGTTTTAGAAATGTTAAGAATACCGTTGCCTTAGGAGAATTGATGCACCTACAGGAAGTAGTGTTGGGAGATTTGATTTTTGACAGGGTAAATGAACTCCAAATTAAATAATTTTATTTGGGTTAGAAATTATACTCCAATTTATTTCCAACAAGCTATCACACGCCCAATTTGGACACCGGGAAGGCCTCCAAAATCCTCCTGCACAATGCACTATGTAGCGCGCGGCGCATACAAATAGCGCGCGACGCATTGAGCCATCAAGCTAGAAATTCACCCAAACTCTTCAAATTTTCAAATCCAATTCTTGTGAGATATTGATCAAGCTATATAAACCATTGGAAACAATTTATATTCACAATTTTTCAAAGCAAAAATCAAATTGAAGTGTTGAAGGGCGAAAATCTTGTTTTGAAAGCCGAGGAGGTGAATTGCAAGTAACGCGCGGCGCATAGGGAGCTCGCGACGCACTGGGCATCAATTGACTTTTTATTTTTACACCCGCACAACACATAGAGAGCACATGGCGTGTTGGGCATGCGCGCGGCGCATAGAGCCCTAAGGCCAGAAAACTTCACTCCCTCACCCAAATTTGTGCCAAATCGCCTCATTTGCCTTCAAGTAAGTTATTCACGCCTGCTCATTGATTCATGGATATGCTATGGTGTTTCAAATGTGGAGAAAACAAGTGTTTGTTATGGTGAAATGTAAACCCTATATTCATTTCAAAATTCGCTCCATAGGGTTTGAGGAGTGATGATTGTCATTTGAAATTGGTGTCAAAAACTTGCATTTGCCAAAACACTCTTATGCCATTGTTATGTATGCTTTATCACTGCTATCATTATATCATTTTCCTCACTGCTGTGATCACTGTTATTATACCACAGTTCCATTGCTATCCCACTATTTCACATCCTTCATCCCCTTTGTTCCCATGTGGTAAAACTCTAAATTTATCACTTGTTATCCCTTTCCTCCATTGACAAAATTTTAAATTGCCACAACATTCAAGGATGATGCCTTAGATTTCACTTACATTTTGTCATTTCACCCATTCCCATTCCCAAAAATCCTCACTATCACTATTTTCCTATATCACTTGTAAATTGCCCATATCCCTAAACCCCTCAAACAGTGGTTGTCCCCACACTTGACAGTACTTTATCACTGTGGTTTTTTCCCATAGCACTGTATTGCATATGTGACACATTTGGCATATACTGAACTCTTGTTTTTACCATACCTATATCAACATATATTTGTCATACTTTAGCATCATGTCAGAGACAGATTCACCTTATGAGCAGGGGTATGAGCAGGACAGTGTTTCATCAACCGCAGAGCTAAATGTGTCAAGGAGATCTCATAAAAGTGGCCGTTACATATCAGAGAGGCGCCAGAGCCTTGTTTGCAGCATCACGACGAGTACTATCTCCACCCGGGGTGGAAGTGGTCTCATTAACTTCATCAGCAACGCGAGTACTATCTCCACATGGTGTGGAAGGGGTCTCGCCTTCGACATCAGCATAGGTACAGGTTCAGGATAGAGGCAAGAGGCCTATGCATGATGAGGGCCCTTCAGGAGGCCGAGACACTGATTTTACACTCATCGATGTTGATGCGAGCTCTCCTAGCTCGAAACTGAAAGAGATCATCCAGGAGAAAAAGGCTGAGATTGACACGCTGACTGAGAAATTGCAGAGAGTTGAGTGGGTGATAAAATACCTGGAGCAGCGGAACAAACAACTAGAGGATCAGCATACACTTGTAGAGTTGCGGCAAATCCGGGAAGACCGTGCATTGGCCCGGAAGAGACCAGGTGACATGACACCGGTTGATCGAGAGACCTGCCTCACGCATGTTAACATTCATCTGGAGAAGTTATTGGCGAAGGCCAATAGAGACAAAGACATGCTCCGTCATATGAAAAATCATTATTGGGCCCGTAATCACGTTTGCAAAGCTAAAATGAAGATCCTGAAGGCAAGGTTGAGCAAAGCACTAAAACGGCAAAAGAGGCCTAATCCACTCCATATCTTGGCCGAGGCTTCATTGGCTGAGCATAAGGCATGATGGAGGATCTTCGCTCCGAATTTCAGCAAATTTGGAGAAGTTTTTGTCATTTTGGAAAATTTTGGTCTCAAAACAGGTTTTTCCGCCCAACGCGTAGCGCGTCACGACGCGCGCTTATGATTGGGACACTTTCTGGAGGAAAAATTTGTATTTTTGGATTTTTCATGGTAAGTTATGCATGCTCAGAAATGGCTGAAGCATTTCATCAAGTTCTGGATGATCAAAAGGGCCAAAAACACCATGAAAATCACCTTTCTGCCACCTTTTGCACCAGCAGGAAGTACTTTTGGGAGAATGAAGTTTTGGAGGGGCAAATGAGCTCCAAATTGAAAAATTCCACTTGGGTTGGATAGCAGACATCTAGGGCTTTCCAAAAAGCTATCATGAGCTTGATTTTCACTTCGGGAAGTGCTCCACAAGCAGGTCCAAAGTCGCGCGGCGCATAGAGCTTTGGAGCGCAGCGCATAGAGGAAATTAGCCTATTTTTCACCTTCCAGCTCAGAAATTCGGCTAGTTTGGACCAGTTTCACCTCTTGATGTAATTTTTGACCCAGCTTGATTTAATTTGATAAACATGATGTAATTTTGGCATGTATTTACTTTTTCTAGATGATTCACTCCAAAAAAACTGAAAATCAAGTAAAAGAATCAGTTTCCTTCCTTTTAGAGGCAAGTTGTTTGGCTGCCTAGATTTTAGCTCCTTATTTAGAATTGGTTGAAACTGATCCTAGAAGGAGGAATTCGACCCCTAGAGGCATGGGAAGGGGTTAGGATGGTCTATATGATGTATTTTCTCAATCATTTTCAAAGGTTGGACAGGTTGGACTCTTGGGAAAAGTTTGGCACACTATTGTACATATTTTCTGCATTTTGGCTAAGGAAAGATCAGAGGTTTTGCAGCACCTGTTGGAATTCTTGTGGCTTTCAGTTCTTGATGGTGTTTTCTCTCAGTTTTTTGTAATTTCTTTCATGTTTAATGTATGCCATTCCCTTCTTTTGCTTCTGAAACTAAATGAATGAGTAAATGAGGTAGAATCCATTGATTTCAGTGCTCTGCCTTTAAATTTGTTTAGTTTTATATGTTTTTGCCAGTTTGGAGAGGATCCTTGTTCTCCCTTTCCCTCTTCAGCTCCTTGTCATTCTGATCCATCCATACACATAATCAAAAAGCATCAAGACTATTTTTTACCACTGCCCCAAACTCGGGTCTGCAAGATCATGCTCATCTGAGGCCCAAAATTGTTTTTCCCATTTTTTCAACAAAAACCCAAATAGATTTAAATCAGGCCTTCTAAGAGAAGTAGCTGGTGGTATCATTGTAAGTCATCTCAGCCCCTTTGAAGACCTTTTGCCGAGATAGACTCGGAGAGAGCCCTCTCCTGTCCTCGTAGGGCTAGCTACGAGGCTGAGCGTGGTTTGATGTTGCCTTGAGTTTTACCTTATTTCAGCCTAAGGTAGATTAGTGCTAATACAATTCAAGAAAAAAATTTATCCTCTTGCTCATCTTCAAAAGGCTATAATGAATTGGCAAAAATTTAGACAGCTTAAGGGATAAAATGTGCAATACTATACCCAGGAATTTAGGAGAAGAGCACTCTTATTAGGGGTAGACTTACAAAGTCAAGATACTTTTCTGAATTATATGGGTGGTTTGCACAGTTACCTTAAACATACTATCCTAATGTTTAATCCCACTAGTCTAGACGAAGTTTGTGTACAATCTACGCATTTAGAGGCTAGAGGAAAAAACACTTTTGATGAGGGTAGAAACAGGCCTTTCAAAGGGAAGAAAAAAGATAAAACCTTTAAGGGAAAAGGTAAAAAGAATGAATCTATCAAACAAGAGGGTGAAAAAGTCATTTGTAAAATTATTCAAGAGAGGGCCATGAAGAGAAAAACTGTTGGAAATTGGATCCTGAAAAAAGAAACCAGTTTAAAAAAAATAAGGGAAAGAAGAAAACTGCAGCTACTACAACTACACCTCAAGATTTAGGTGATGATTTAGGGGATGAAACCAAAATCACAGCCATGGGTTTGAAAAGTATGAAGGGAAAGGAAACTGAAACTGAAGCAAGCACTAGTACTTCAAACTGTCATGTACAAGCTCCTAATGAGGAATAAAGAATTGAATTGTTCCATGTGAGGGTAGTCTCAAAACATATTAAAATTGACACACTATTTGACAGTGGGTCACAAGAAAATCTCATATCAGAAGACTTGTTCAAATAGCTAAAACTTGAGACCATTCCACATCCAAAGCCTTATCCACTTGGGTGGATATGCAAGGATGTAAACTTACAAGTCTCAAGAAAGTGCATATTGCGTTTTGCCATAACTGCACACTTTATTGACATAGTTGAACTTGATGTGGTGTCGCTTGATATATCAGGAATTGTTTTGGGAAGTCCTTACTTATTTTATAGGAAAGCGATCTTCCATCGCCATGAAAATAAATATCATCTCTTTAAAGATGGAAAGGATTTCATTGTCAGAGCACATCGCAAGAAGACAAATATAGCAATGGTAAGTGCGGGATAGGTAAAAAGGTTAGTGAATTCTAGCAAGAGTTTTGTACTTCTTATGGTTAAGCCCAAGGTTGATATGAATCATGAGTCATTTGAAAATTGTGATTCCAAGCTTAAATCAGATTTATATGATGTAGTTGATGCACAACATGAGATATCTCAGGAACCGACAGGTTTACCTCCTAAAAGGGAGATTTAGCATGATATCCATTTACATCAATATTTTCCTCTTCCTAACATCGGCATGTACCGCTTGTCTATCATGGAGAATGCTGAAATCAAGAGGAAAATTAAAGACTTTTCAGACAAAGGATTCATAAGACCAAGCACTTCGCCATGTGGGTCACCGATAGTGTTGATTCCAAAGAAAGATGGAACTTGGCGCATGTGTGTGGACTTCAAGGCATTGAACAAAATAACGGTAAAGAATCATTACCCACTTCAAAGGATAGATGATTTGTTGGATCAGATGAAAGGTGCTAAATATTTCACTAATTTAGACCTAGGTAGTGGTTATCATCAAGTTAGAATTGCAAAAAGTGACATTTGGAAGACAACATTTAAAACCAAACAGGGACTCTTTGAGTGGCTTGTTATGTCATTTGTTTTATGCAATGCACCTGCAACTTTCATGTGGTTAATTTATGATGTCTTACATCCTTTTCTTGATGATTTCATTATTGTCTACTTAGATGACATCTTAATTTTCAGCAAGACTAGAGAAGAGCATGTCATGCATGTTAAGAAAGTACTTGATGTCTTGAAGAAAAATTAGTTATTTCTTAAAATGTCAAAATGTGAATTTGGAAAGACTTCTTTGGTTTATTTGGGACACATAGTAGGAGGAGGCACTTTAAGAATTGATCCTTCCAAAGTAGAAGCCATTGTGAATTGGCCTAATCCCTAATCCATTATAGAGGTAAGAAGTTTTTTGGGTGCAACTCAGTATTGGAGGAAGTTTATTTCTAACTTCTCTGCCATAGCAGCTCCTATGCATGCAGGGACTAGTGTGAAGCATGCTTTCCAATGGGGATGCAAGCAACATAAAGCTTTTGAGTATTTGAAAGAGAAGATAAGTTTAGCTCAAGTTCTTGCATTACCGGACTTGAGATAGCCATTTGAGATTCAAGCAGATGCTAGTGATTACGCCATGGGTGCAATTCTCTTATAGCGTGGTAAGCCTGTTGCATTTCATTCTGAGAAATTTAATGGTGCTATTGTGAATTATCCTAAATATGATAAAGAGTTGTATGTGTTGGTACAAAGTGTCATAAAATGGAAACACTATTTGATGGGCAAAGAAACAATTATTCATACCGACCATCAGCCTTTACAGTACTTGCAATCGCAAAGTAAATTGCAACAGTCATAGCATCTCAGATGGATGGGATTCCTACAATAATTTCACCTGGTAATAAGGCACAAGAAAGGTATTTACAACAAGGTTGCTGATATGCTTTCAAGGCCTATTATTGGTGCTAGTACTTTGCTTAAGAATGATTCTATTGTACATGAGAGCTACATAGAACAGTATGCATCAAATGTTGGTTTTAAGGATGTGTATGCTAACTTGAGTGAAGGGAATCATGTTGAGGAGAATGATTATCATTTGCATAATAATTTTCTGTTTCATATGGGCAAGTTATGTATACCACAGGGGGAGAGACTAAGAAAAACGGTGGCACATTTACAGTAGTATTGTTATTGGCCTCGCATGGTAGATAGTGTTTCACATTTCATTAGAGGTTGTTCATTATGTGCTACAAGCAAGCCTAAAAATAGGAAGCTCAACTTATATACATCATTTCTGGTACCTTCTAGACCATGGGAAAGTGTTTCTATGGATTTTTTTTGGAGGGCTGCCATTATGTAGAAAGCAGCATGATTATCTTTATGTAGTAGTTGATCATTTCAGCAAGATGTGTATTCTTATGCCATGTAAGAAATCTATAACTGTTGAAAAAACTGCTGATTTATATTTTCAACATGTATGGGTTCATTATGGCTTGCCTAGTTCTATTGTTAGTGACAGGGATTCCAGATTTGTGGGGAATTTTTGGTATAATTTATGGAAGATGATGGACACCAAGTTGAAAAAGAGTATTGCTTTCCATTCACAAACAAATGGCCAAACAGAGGTAGTGAACAAAACCATAGTACATCTTTTGAGAGGTTATTGTAGCAAGCATCCCAAGCTTTGGGATGAGCATTTGCATTACATCAACATGCTTACAACTAGGCCAAGCACTCTTCTACAAATACTTCACCTTTTGAAGCTTGTTTTGGGTATTTACCTAAGTCACCTTTAGATTTTATTCTTGAGAAGGATGTGGGCATTGATGGTCATAGTGACATTGAAAAATCTCACATGTTCATTGAAATAATTCAGCTCATACATCAGCAAGTTCAAGAAAAACTTCAAGAACAGCTTGAAAAAAGTCGAGGCAAGTACATGGAGAGGCATGATAAGCACATAATTGATCATAAGTTTCAAGAATGGGATGAGGTATGGTTGCATATTAGTAAGGAAATAATGAAAGAAGAAGGTAAAAAGCTGAAGCCTATTCATTATGGTTCATTCAAGATCCTTAAAAAAGTTGGAAATAATGCTTTTCAATTAGATTTTCCTTCATACATGCAAACGTATTCTGTCATGAATGTCGAAAATTTACATTTGTATGAACCTCCTTTAATTGTTGATATTAAAAGTGACATTCAGCTGCCATCCATAGAGGATTTCTCACCATAATTTTTGGATGAATTGGAAGAGGATGCTATCCTTGACATAAGGACACACACTTCAAGGAGGGGAAATGTTGATTATGTTTGGGTTGGCTTTAAAGGAAACAAACTGAGTAAGGAAAAGTGGATTGAAGTGGAAAAGGTGCAGGAACTATACCCTCATATTCTTAACAGGTAATTGAATGCTTTTTGGGGTCCAAAAGCTTCCCAATGGGGAGGTGTGATTAGGTGATCATGTCCTAAGTGAAAAAAATGCTCAAAATTGGAACTGCTCAAAATTGGTAATAAATTGATTGATCGGATAGTGTTCGTCATTATAATCCTAACACCATGAATGACACTCAAATCTGATGTTGGATGTGGAAGATATTCAAATTTTAATTTGTCTAGTAACCTTCAAAACAACACTTTGGAAATCAAAATTATGGCATCTTCAGAAATATTGTGAAATGGAAAATTTCATTTTTTTTTATAAAAAAAGGATGGCTTATCAGTGGGTGCCATGTGGCTTGCTCGGAGGCTGCCTCATGGTCCCAGGCCTAAAGGTCCAATTTGACAAAAAAAACATGAGGTTGAAAAATTTATGGTTTAGCTGGGCCAACCCGACTCAACCCGACCCAGATGGGCACGGGTCACCCGTGGGTGGTGTCTACCTGTGAACATGGGCAGAGCTGAACAGGACCCAGGTCAGCTCTGAACGAGCGTGTGCAGAAGGTTTTGAACGGGGCGGTTGGTCCTGAATGTAGCCATCGGCAGGGTATACCCACAAGTCGATAGCGAATGTGATGGGTCAATAGTAAATGTATGGGTCAGCAAGAAAGGGCGGTTGGCATTCATGGTTGGGCGGAGGAAAGGGGGCCAGCCCCTAATACATAGAACCATGGCTTAGAACCATGGAATACAAGTCCACTGGTGGATAAACATTAAACCCTGACGGTTGGGTAGCTGCGGTCACATGTCTCGGCAGAGGTTTTGCTTGGCGTTTTATTGCCACGGTTTTGCTAATCGTTCGCTCCAACGGTCCCGCCGGCGGTGGGGTAGTCGGTCCATGTGACCAATACCCACCTAACATTTATTGCCACCCAAAATCGCACAGAAAAAACTAGAGCAGATTTTTCCCTTTTAGGTGCTTATGCGATTTGTAGCGGAGCTAATTGTAGTTACTCCAAGTTTGGTGGAGTTTCCTTAGGCCAACTTGGACAAAACTTCAGTTGGACATAATTTTCACATTATTGAACCTTTTGGAGCAATTTTTTTTTTTGATTTCAGGTATTCTCAATATTTTGGAGCCATTGGAATAGGTTTTAGAGCCATCAGAGGTGAATTTCAGCAATTTTTACTTCATAGAAGCTTGGGGAGCCATCAGGGCCTTGAGGGAGACGAAGCTGCATTGGACTACAGTTCACTGTTTTAGGTGAAATCAGAGTCATTCTTAGCTTATTTTTATGTTATAAATCCATTTTCACAGCTGGTTCGGTCTTTTTAGGCACCTTTCTCACTTTATTACCAATTTTAGCATCATAATATATCAAGGACATGCCCATTGGGAGCCTTGGACCTGGTAGATGTAGCCCAGGAGGGGTGAACTGCCTCATCATGTTGCTGTGTGTTTATGGTGAAGTTATTCTGCTATGTTATTCATATTAAATTTTTTAAATAGTAAATTGAAACAACACTCTATTACAGGTCAAAAAAATCTCCTCATCAGCTTAGAGGAGAAGATAAATATGGAAGGAATACAAAGACCTAAACTAAACCTACTTCTGCCAAGGTAACGCACCCCTATAACAGCAAAAGAGCATTATAACACACCTGATCAATGGAAAGGCTACGTTAGTGGCTAGGGCAGCGCTCTGTTTAGACTAGAGGGCAGTGTTACCCATGTTTTGAGTTTGAAACAGGAAAACCCCGCGGAGAATGATTTAAAATCCTAACTGTTTCTCATAAGAGAGTCAGTACGAAAAGGAAACTGCAAAGCACTAGTCTCTTATTGGGCCTTGCTAAAAACAACTGAACTCTCAAGGAAGGAAAAAGCATGGGAAGTTGAGGAAACATCTTGGTTTTTTCTATTTAGAATTTGTGGAAGGAGAAAGGCAATGATTTCTCTCCCCGTCTCCTATAAAATGGAGCTGAAGGCTCTTAGTTCAAGGTCAAAGGATTGTCAAAGTTTTGAATACTTGTGAAGCAGAGCATTATTTTTGTAGTGTGAAGGTCAAAGGTAAAAGAGGTTCATTGAGAACTTGTTGATCAAGACATCACCACATTGAGAGATAGAGAGATTGGAAGGCTGAGAGGGCTTGGTACAACCAATGGTTTTGATCCTCCTTTTTTTATAAATCAATAGAACTGTATCTGTTTTGTCCATTCTATGCGTCAATATTATAATTGTTATTAAATTACTTATATAGCATGAGATGAATGGCTTAGATGTGCATAGTTTAACTGTTTATCATATATTAACTTAATTGATAGGAAATGTATGTTGTGGTAGAGATTACATGGGTGGTTTGATTGATTACAGGGTCGATATTTGGAGTTGGTGAAGAAGGATCCCTGATTCGCTACTTAGCGCTCTCCAAAAGGCTTCAAGATCATTAAAGAGGTAATCTTCCATCCTATTCCATAAATTTGTTTAAGTTGATATGAACATGTATGTGCCTTCTTTGTGAACTATACAACTAATCTTATTGTCTGCCTCGAGCATCGGAAAGCCCTGAGAGGGATATTAGAGAACCAAAAACCCAAGAATTTTACCCTATAGCAGAATTGGCGACTCCACTGGGGATTTCCCCATAGTTTCTGGACTATCTCTTTCCCCCTTTCTTCTTTCCTCTGTTCACAAACCCTTCTGACCAATATTCATGCCCAGTATACATTTCAAAAGCTCACAGAGTTCAATCCTATTCCTGTTTGAACATCTGAAAGACTTTACCTTAGCTAACGCTACCTTTGTTGGTGTTCCAGTGTGTTATAATGCAGGCTCTGCTTAAAGACAATGTGTTAGTCTCTGGATTAACGTTGTCTTCACTTAGAAACAATGCGTTACTCAGCCAAAATTTGTTGTTCACCGCTGTGATTATGTTTTTGGTTGCAGAGTTTTTGGCCATTAGTATCCCTCCTTCACTAAATCCCTGTTCTTGTTTACTAAGCTGGCATTTATGTTTATTTTCTCTTGTTTGAAAAGTTAGTGTCAAAAACATTTACCTTTTAGAGAAGAAATTTTTTTATTTTAGTTTTTCTGCATCTAGTTGAATTAATTCTGAAAATTTCAGTTAAAAGACTATTAAGATGAGGTAAATAGATGTCTAAATATTTAAGGTTGAACTTTTATATTTGAATGTTAGCGCATGGATGTTGAAAAGAAACCTCTCCTTGTATAAATAGTCTTCATCGAATTGAATATTTAGAGCATATTTTTGCATGGTTTTCTGAGTCAGAGTCTCACTACATTTCATACGTCCATTCCCCCTCCGCATGACTAATAATCAAGTACACTGAGAATCAAGCGATAATAAAATCAATCACATTACTTTTTTTAAGCTCACACCAACAGTAGTTCAAGCTAGGATCTTGGGTTAGGAAAAGTGAGGAAATCACCCATGATCTCAAAACTTGAGACTAGAGTCATTAATGAGCGAAATCCTACTGCACTCATATTATCGGGACTGTTCCTTTATCGAAGCTCAGCATGAGACAACAATTGGGTGCACAAGAAGGTAGCCCACCTTCGACTGCATCTGGTGGGCATGCTATATATTGGGGTTTCCTTTGAGGATGTCCAAACTAGATCGGGGATCTAGGTGTTCTGCCCATATAGCATGCTGTCCTAGATCGTGGACCCCCCTGATGATGTCTGTGATTGGAGGTATCATTAGTGGCCATAGTTTTTAGGGACTTACACAAGGTGACTAGGATGGGTTGTCTTGGTACCTGAAACAGATGGAACTACTCTGTCTTCGGTCTTTAGGAGGGTACTCGTCTTCACGAGAGTGCTTACACCTATCGTCTGAGGTTCGGGCGAAGCTCTAGAGTAACCGTAACTATACTTTTGACCAACCCTCTTTGTATATTATTGTGATACTAGATTTCATCACTAGAAAACAATAGTAATTAGACAGGGCACCCTATTCTAGCTGCTTGCTGATTGATTTTAGAGAGTCCTTTTTTCTTTTTTCCTTTTTTAGGTGTGTGGTTACTATCATTGAGACTTTATAATACATCACAATTTATTAAAATTTGTTAAAAATAAATAGGTCACCGTGGCGTCATCCAACCTACGCCGTCTGTCTTGATGACAGCAAGGTTTACCCCCTCTGAATCTTGAGGAAAAACTAAACCTTGGTGAACCCGTGCCTTCTGTGGAAGAGCAGTCTCCATTAACAAACCCTGATTTTCACATAGCCTCATATCATACGGAATTTCTGGAGGACCCTTTCATGGAAGGTGTCATACCTCATTACAATCCTCCACTCACTGATATGTTGGGGTATGTGATAATTCAGATTCCACCATGCCAAGACATGTCTTCGGCTGCACAAACATACATTTCACAACCAGCATCCATAGGGTCGATACCAATGGCAACCATCCTAGGTTCACCACCATCCTCCCCGCTAGTTGTCAGTTCTATGCCATTACTTAGTAACCCCAATAGTCAACTTATGCCTAGTCCCAACCCTACGGTCATCACAACTGTAAGTAACTTGCCGAGTCCTTCAGGATCTACTCCTACCATGACCACGTTGGGACCTACGGTTGCTCCTCCCATGAGTGGGACTACTTCGGTTCCTTTTAGCAACCCTTTCAGTTGGAACCCTTTTCTGAGTTCAAACCCCTTGGCCTCCATACCAAGGGGCAGTGTCACTATCACACAAATAAAAAGGAACATTTCACTACCCCTGCAAATGTTAGGACAAACCGGACAACCTATTGTTAACACTATTCCCTTAAGTGGTTTAAATATCGGTGTAGGGTCTATGTCGTTGCCGAACTATGCAAGTAGTAGCATGCCTCCGAGAAGCTATATTGCATCCATATGGACTAACCTACCCCAACCTCCATCTGGAATGGGAGGGCACTTTTATACTGGGGGCAACCAACCGTTCACCCCGCAATACAATTTTCCCTATGGACAACAACCATATATCCCTACCCCTCCACCTATAGGAAATTTTTATCAAAGTCCTACTTATCCTACTGGTAACACATTGATGGGTGGACCCTATGGTCCACATAGTCAACCAATACTTCCTTG